>JBBDHG010000259.1:460000-490000 GCA_037951165.1 Lophius americanus | reverse complement strand
GGCCATACCAGCCTGAAAGATGCCCAATCTTGTATGATCTTGGAAGCCAAGAACGATAGGGCTTGTTTAGTACTTGGATGGGAGACCAACTGGGAATACCGGGTAATGTAAGCTTTTAATTTTCCAAAAATACATACTCCATAGATGATCATTAATAAATTCTGCCTTACATTGTACTGTGGTAGTTTACGGCCATACCACCCTGACTAAGCCCAATCTCGTCTGATCTTGGATGCCAAGCAGGATAGGGCCTGGTTAGTACTTGGATGGGAGACCACCTGGGAATACCAGGTGCTGTAAGCCTTTATTTTTCAAGAATACATAATCAATAAAGAATCATTAATAAATACTACCTTACATTGTCCTGTGATAGCTTGCGGCCATACCAGCCTGAAAGATGCCCAATCTTGTATGATCTTGGAAGCCAAGAACGATAGGGCTTGTTTAGTACTTGGATGGGAGACCAACTGGGAATACCGGGTAATGTAAGCTTTTAATTTTCAAAAAATACATACTCCATAGATGATCATTAATAAATTCTGCCTTACATTGAACTGTGGTAGCTTACGGCCATACCACCCTGAATAAGCCCAATCTCGTCTGATCTTGGATGCCAAGCAGGATAGGTCCTGGTTAGTACTTGGATGGGAGACCACCTAGGAATACCAGGTGCTGTAAGCTTTTTTTTTTCAAGAATTCATAATCAATAAAGGAACATTAATAAATACTACCTTACATTGTCCTGTGATAGCTTGCTGCCATACCAGCCTGAAAGATGCCCAATCTTGTGTGATCTTGGAAGCCAAGCAATAAAGGGCTTGTTTAGTAAAGGCATTAAAGACCGCCTGGGAATACCGGGTAATGTAAGCCTTTAATTTTCCAAAAATACATACTCCATAGATGATCATTAATAAATTCTGCCTTACGTTGTACTGTGGTAGCTTACGGCCATACCACCCTGAATAAGCCCAATCTCGTCTGATCTTGGAAGCCAAGCAGGATAGGGCCTGGTTAGTACTTGGATGGGAGACCACCTGGGAATACCAGGTGCTGTAAGCTTTTATTTTTGTAGAACACACAATCAATAAAAGATCATTAATAAATACTACCTTACATTGTGCTGTGATAGCTTGCGGCCATACCAGCCTGAAAGATGCCCAATCTTGTATGATCTTGGAACCCAAGAACGATAGGGCCTGGTTAGTACTTGGATGGGAGACCACCTGGGAATACCAGGTGCTGTAAGCCTTTATTTTTCAAGAATACATAATCAATAAAGAATCATTAATAAATACTACCTTACATTGAACTGTGGTAGCTTACGGCCATACCACCCTGAATAAGCCCAATCTCGTCTGATCTTGGAAGCCAAGCAGGATAGGGCCTGGTTAGTACTAGGATGGGAGACCACCTGGGAATACCAGGTGCTGTAAGCTTTTATTTTTGTAGAATACACAATCAATAAAAGATCATTAATAAATACTACCTTACATTGTGCTGTGATAGCTTGCGGCCTTACCAACCTGAAAGATGCCCAATCTTGTATGATCTTGGAAGCCAAGCAATAAAGGGCTTGTTTAGTAAAGGCATTGGAGACCGCCTGGGAATACCGGGTAATGTAAGCTTTTAATTTTCCAAAAATACATACTCCATAGATGATCATTAATAAATTCTGCCTTACGTTGTACTGTGGTAGCTTACGGCCATACCACCCTGAATAAGCCCAATCTTGTCTGATCTTGGAAGCCAAGCAGGATAGGCCCTGGTTAGTACTTGGATGGGAGACCACCTGGGAATACCAGGTGCTGTAAGCTTTTATTTTTGTAGAACACACAATCAATAAAAGATCATTAATAAATACTACCTTACATTGTGCTGTGATAGCTTGCGGCCATACCAGCCTGAAAGATGCCCAATCTTGTATGATCTTGGAACCCAAGAACGATAGGGCTTGTTTAGTACTTAGATGGGAGACCAACTGGGAATACCGGGTAATGTAAGCTTTTAATTTTCCAAAAATACATACTCCATAGATGATCATTAATAAATACTACCTTACATTGTCCTGTGATAGCTTGCGGCCATACCAGCCTGAAAGATGCCCAATCTTGTATGATCTTGGAAGCCAAGCAATAAAGGGCTTGGTTATTAAAGGCATTGGAGACCGCCTGGGAATACCGTGTAATGTAAGCCTTTTTTTTTCAAGAATACATAATCAAAAAAGGATCATTAATAAATACTACCTTACATTGTACTGTGGTAGCTTACGGCCATACCACCCTGAGTAAGCCCAATCTTGTATGATCTTGGAAGCCAAGCAGGATAGGGCCTGGTTAGTACTTGGATGGGAGACCACCTGGGAATGCTTGGTGCTGTAAGCTTTTATTTTTCTAGAATACATAATCAATAAAAGATCATTAATAAATACTACCTTACATTGTGCTGTGGTAGCTTGCGGCCATACCAACCTAAAAGATGCCCAATCTTGTATGATCTTGAGAGCCAAGCGATAAAGGGCTTGTTTAGTAAAGGCATTGGAGACCATCTGGGAATACCGGGTAATGTAAGATTTTAATTTTCCAAAAATACATACTCCATAGATGATCATTAATAAATTCTGCCTTACATTGTACAGTGGTAGCTTACGGCCATACCACCCTGAATAAGCCCAATCTCGTCTGATCTTGGAAGCCAAGCAGGATAGGGCCTGGTTAGTACTTGGATGGGAGACCACCTGGGAATACCAGGTGCTGTAAGCCTTTATTTTTCAAGAATACATAATCAATAAAGGATCATTAATAAATTCTGCCTTACATTGTACTGTGGTAGCTTACGGCCATACCAGCCTGAAAGATGCCCAATCTCGTCTGATCTTGGAAGCCAAGCAGTATAGGGCCTGGTTAGTACTTGGATGGGAGACCACCTGGGAATACCAGGTGCTGTATGCTTTTATTTTTGTAGAACACACAATCAAAAAAGGATCATTAATAAATACTACCTTACATTGTGCTGTGATAGCTTGCGGCCATACCAGACTGAAAGATGCCCAATCTTGTATGATCTTGGAAGCCAAGCAGGATAGGGCCTGGTTAGTACTTGGATGGGAGACCACCTGGGAATGCTTGGTGCTGTAAGCTTTTATTTTTCTAGAATACATAATCAATAAAGGATCATTAATAAATACTACCTTACATTGTCCTGTGATAGCTTGCGGCAATAACAGCCTGAAAGATGCCCAATCTTGTATGATCTTGGAAGCCAAGCAATAAAGGGCTTGGTTATTAAAGGCATTGGAGACCGCCTGGGAATACCGGGTAATGTAAGCTTTTCATTTTCCAAAAATACATACTCCATAGATGATCATTAATAAATTCTGCCTTACATTGTACTATGGTAGCTTACGGCCATACCACCCTGAATAAGCCCAATCTCGTCTGATCTTGGAAGCCAAGCAGGATATGGCCTGGTTAGTACTTGGATGGGAGACCACCTGGGAATACCAGGTGCTGTAAGCCTTTATTTTTCAAGAATTCATAATCAATAAAGGAACATTTATAAATACTACCTTACATTGTCCTGTGATAGCTTGCGGCCACACCAGCCTGAAAGATGCCCAATCTTGTATGATCTTGGAAGCCAAGCAATAAAGGGCTTGGTTATTAAAGGCATTGTAGACCGCCTGGGAATACCGGGTAATGTAAGCCTTTATTTTTCAAGAATACATAATCGAAAAAGGATCATTAATAAATTCTGCCTTACGTTGTACTGTGGTAGCTTACGGCCGTACCACCCTGAATAAGCCCAATCTCGTCTGATCTTGGAAGCCAAGCAGGATAGGGCCTAGTTAGTACTTGGATGGGAGACCACCTGGGAATACCAGGTGCTGTAAGCTTTTTTTTTTGTAGAACACACAATCAATAAAAGATCATTAATAAATACTACCTTACATTGTGCTGTGATAGCTTGCGGCCATACCAACCTGAAAGATGCCCAATCTCGTCTGATCTTGGATGCCAAGCAGGATAGGGCCTGGTTAGTACTTGGATGGGAGACCACCTAGGAATACCAGGTGTTGTAAGCTTTTTTTTTTCAAGAATTCATAATCAATAAAGGAACATTAATAAATACTACCTTACATTGTGCTGTGATAGCTTGCGGCCATACCAGCCTGAAAGATGCCCAATCTCGTCTGATCTTGGATGCCAAGCAGGATAGGGCCTGGTTAGTACTTGGATGGGAGACCACCTGGGAATACCAGGTGCTGTAAGCTTTTTTTTTTCAAGAATACATAATCAATAAAGGATCATTAATAAATACTACCTTACATTGTGCTGTGGTAGCTTGCGGCCATACCAACCTACAAGATGCCCAATCTTGTATGATCTTGGAAGCCAAGAACGATAGGGCTTGTTTAGTAAAGGCATTGGAGACCGCCTGGGAATACCGGGTAATGTAAGCTTTTAATTTTCCAAAACTACATACTCCATAGATGATCATTTATAAATACTACCTTACATTGTATTGTGGTAGCTTACGGCCATACCACCCTGAATAAGCCCAATCTCGTCTGATCTTTGATGCGAAGCAGGATAGGGCCTGGTTAGTACTTGGATGGGAGACCAACTGGGAATACCGGGTAAAGTAAGCCTTTATTTTTCAAGAATACATAATCAAAAAAGGATCATCAATAAATACTACCTTACATTGTGCTGTGGTAGCTTGCGGCAATATCAGCCTGAAAGATGCCCAATCTTGTATGATCTTGGAAGCCAAGCAATAAAGGGCTTGTTTAGTAAAGGCATTGGAGACCGCCTGGGAATACCGGGTAATGTAAGCCTTTATTTTTCAAGAATACATAATCAAAAAAGGATCATCAATAAATACTACCTTACATTGTGCTGTGGTAGCTTGCGGCCATACCAACCTAAAAGATGCCCAATATTGTATGATCTTGGAAGCCAAGCAGGATAGGGCCTGGTTAGTACTTGGATGGGAGACCACCTGTGAATACTTGGTGCTGTAAGCTTTTATTTTTCTAGAATACATAATCAATAAAGGATCATTAATAAATACTACCTTACATTGTGCTGTGATAGCTTGCGGCCATACCAGCCTGAAAGATGCCCAATATTGTATGATCTTGGAAGCAAAGCAAGATAGGGCCTGGTTAGTACTTGGATGGGAGACCACCTGGGAATACCAGGTGCTGTAAGCCTTTATTTTTCAAGAATACATAATCAATAAAGGATCATTAATAAATACTACCTTACATTGTCCTGTGATAGCTTGCGGCCATACCAGCCTGAAAGATGCCCAATCTTGTATGATCTTGGAAGCCAAGCAATAAAGGGCTTGTTTAGTAAAGGCATTGGAGACCGTCTGGGAATACCGGGTAATGTAAGCTTTTAATTTCCCAAAAATACATACTCCATAGATGATCATTAATAAATTCTGCCTTACATTGTACTGTGGTAGCTTACGGCCATACCAGCCTGAAAGATGCCCAATCTTGTATGATCTTGGAAGCCAAGCAGGATAGGGCCTGGTTAGTACTTGGATGGAAGACCACCTGGGAATACCAGGTGCTGTAAGCTTTTATTTCTCTAGAATACATAATATATAAAGGATCATTAATAAATACTACCTTACATTGTCCTGTGATAGCTTGCGGCCATACCAGCCTGAAAGATGCCCAATCTTGTATGATCTTGGAAGCCAAGCAATAAAGGTCTTGGTTATAAAGGCATTGGAGACCGCCTGGGAATACCGGGTAATGTAAGCCTTTATTTTTCAAGAATACATAATCGAAAAAGGATCATTAATAAATACTACCTTACATTGTACTGTGGTAGCTTACGGCCATACCACCCTGAATAAGCCCAATCTCGTCTGATCTTGGAAGCCAAGCAGAATAGGGCCTGGTTAGTACTTGGATGGGAGACCACCTGGGAATACCAGGTGCTGTAAGCTTTTATTTTTGTAGAACACACAATCAATAAAGGATCATTAATAAATACTACCTTACATTGTCCTGTGGTAGCTTGCGGCCATACCAACCTGAAAGATGCCCAATCTTGTATGATCTTGGAAGCCAAGAAATAAAGGGCTTGGTTAGTAAAGGCATTGGAGACCGCCTGGGAATACCGGGTATTGTAAGCTTTTAATTTTCCAAAAATACATACTCCATAGATGATCATTGATAAATTCTGCCTTACATTGTACTGTGGTAGCTTACGGCCATACCACCCTGAATAAGCCCAATCTCGTCTGATCTTGGAAGCCAAGCAGGATAGGTCCTGGTTAGTACTTGGATGGGAGACCACCTAGGAATACCAGGAGCTGTAAGCTTTTTTTTTTCAAGAATTCATAATCAATAAAGGATCATTAATAAATACTACCTTACATTGTGCTGTGATAGCTTGCGGCCATACCAGCCTGAAAGATGCCCAATCTTCTATGACCTTGGAAGCCGAGAAATAAAGGGCTTGGTTAGTAAAGGCATTGGAGACCGCCTGGGAATACCGGGTATTGTAAGCTTTTAATTTTCCAAAAATACATACTCCATAGATGTTCATTAATAAATACTACCTTACATTGTCTTGTGATAGCTTGCGGCCATACCAGCCTGAAAGATGCCCAATCTTGTATGATCTTGGAAGCCAAGAAATAAAGGGCTTGGTTATTAAAGGCATTGGAAACCGCCTGGGAATACCGGTTAATGTAAGCCTTTATTTTTCAAGAATACATAATCGAAAAAGGATCATTAATAAATACTACCTTACATTGTCCTGTGATAGCTTGCGGCCATACCAGCCTGAAAGATGCCCAATCTTGTATGATCTTGGAAGCCAAGCAATAAAGGGCTTGGTTATTAAAGGCATTGGAGACCGCCTGGGAATACCGGGTAATGTAAGCCTTTATTTTTCAAGAATACATAATCGAAAAAGGATCATTAATAAATACTACCTTACATTGTACTGTGGTAGCTTGCGGCCATACCACCCTGAATAAGCCCAATCTCGTCTGATCTTGGAAGCCAAGCAGGATAGGGCCTGGTTAGTACTTGGATGGGAGACCACCTGGGAATACCAGGTGCTGTAAGCTTTTATTTTTGTAGAACACACAATCAATAAAAGCTCATTAATAAATACTACCTTACATTGTCCTGTGATAGCTTGCGGCCATACCAACCTGAAAGATGCCCAATCTTGTATGATCTTGGAAGCCAAGCAATAAAGGGCTTATTTAGTAAAGGCATTGGAGACCGCCTGGGAATACCGGGTAATGTAAGCTTTTAATTTTGCAAAAATACTTACTCCATAGATGATCATTGATAAATTCTGCCTTACATTGTACTGTGGTAGCTTACGGCCATACCACCCTGAATAAGCCCAATCTCGTCTGATCTTGGATGCCAAGCAGGATAGGGCCTGGTTAGTACTTGAATGGGAGACCTGCTGGGAATACCAGGTGCTGTAAGCTTTTATTTTTCAAGAATACATAATCAAAAAAGGATCATTAATAAATACTACCTTACATTGTACTGTGGTAGCTTGCGGCCATACCAGCCTGAAAGATGCCCAATCTCGTCTGATCTTGGAAGCCAAGCAGGATAGGGCCTGGTTAGTACTTGGATGGGAGACCACCTAGGAATACCAGTTGCTGTAAGCTTTTTTTTTTTCAAGAATTCATAATCAATAAAGGAACATTAATAAATACTACCTTACATTGTCCTGTGATAGCTTGCGGCCTTACCACCCTGAATAAGCCCAATCTCGTCTGATCTTGGAAGCCAAGCAGGATAGGGCCTGGTTAGTACTTGGATGGGAGACCACCTGGGAATACCAGGTGCTGTAAGCTTCTATTTTTCTAGAACAAACAATCAATAAAAGATCATTAATAAATACTACCTTACATTGTCCTGTGATAGCTTGCGGCCATACCAACATAAAAGATGCCCAATCTTGTATGATATTGAGAGCCAAGCAATAAAGGGCTTGTTTAGTAAAGGCATTAGAGACCGCCTGGGAATACCGGGTAATGTAAGCTTTTAATTTTCCAAAAATACATACTCCATAGATGATCATTAATAAATTCTGCCTTACATTGTACTGTGGTAGCTTACGGCCATACCACCCTGAATAAGCCCAATCTCGTCTGATCTCGGATGCCAAGCAGGACAGGGCCTGGTTAGTACTTGGATGGGAGACCACCTGCGAATACCAGGTGCTGTAAGCCTTTATTTTTCAAGAATACATAATCAATAAAGGATCATTAATAAATACTACCTTACATTGTCCTGTGATAGCTTACGGCCATACCACCCTGAATAAGCCCAATCTCGTCTGATCTTGGAAGCCAAGCAGGATAGGGCCTGGTTAGTACTTGGATGGGAGACCACCTGGGAATACCAGGTGCTGTAAGCTTTTATTTTTGTAGAACACACAATCAATAAAACATCATTAATAAATACTACCTTACATTGTCCTGTGGTAGCTTGCGGCCATACCAACCTGAAAGATGCACAATCTTGTATGATCTTGGAAGCCAAGCAATAAAGGGCTTGTTTAGTAAAGGCATTGGAGACCGCCTGGGAATACCGGGTAATGTAAGCTTTTAATTTTCCAAAAATACATACTCCATAGATGATCATTGATAAATTCTGCCTTACATTGTACTGTGGTAGCTTACGGCCATACCACCCTGAATAAGCCCAATCTCGTCTGATCTTGGAAGCCAAGCAGGATAGGGCCTGGTTAGTACTTGGATGGGAGACCACCTAGGAATACCAGGTGCTGTAAGCTTTTTTTTTTCAAGAATTCATAATCAATAAAGGAACATTAATAAATACTACCTTACATTGTCCTGTGATATCTTGCAGCCATACCAGCCTGAAAGATGTCCAATCTTCTATGATCTTGGAAGCCAAGCAATAAAGGGCTTGTTTAGTAAAGGCATTGGAGACCGCCTGGGAATACTGGGTAATGTAAGCCTTTATTTTTCAATAATACATAATCAAAAAAGGATCATTAATAAATACTACCTTACATTGTACTGTGGTATCTTACGGCCATACCAGCCTGAATAAGCCCAATCTCGTCTGATCTTGGAAGCCAAGCAGGATAGGGCCTGGTTAGTACTTGGATGGGAGACCACCTAGGAATACCAGGTGCTGTAAGCTTTTTTATTTTCAAGAATTCATAATCAATAAAGGAACATTAATAAATACTACCTTACATTGTCCTGTGATAGCTTGCGGCCATACCAGCCTGAAAGATGCCCAATCTTGTATGATCTTGGAAGCCAAGCAATAAAGGTCTTGGTTATTAAAGGCATTGGAGACCGCCTGGGAATACCGGGTAATGTAAGCCTTTATTTTTCAAGAATACATAATCGAAAAAGGATCATTAATAAATACTACCTTACATTGTACTGTGGTAGCTTACGGCCATACCACCCTGAATAAGCCCAATCTCGTCTGATCTTGGAAGCCAAGCAGGATAGGGCCTGGTTAGTACTTGGATGGGAGACCACCTGGGAATACCAGGTGCTGTAAGCTTTTATTTTTGTAGAACACACAATCAATAAAAGATCATTAATAAATACTACCTTACATTGTGCTGTGGTAGCTTGCGGCCATACCAGCCTGAAAGATGCCCAATCTTGTATGATCTTGGAAGCCGAGAAATAAAGGGCTTGGTTAGTAAAGGCATTGGAGACCGCCTGGGAATACCGGGTATTGTAAGCTTTTAATTTTCCAAAAATACATACTCCATAGATGTTCATTAATAAATACTACCTTACATTGTCCTGTGATAGCTTGCGGCCATACCAGCCTGAAAGATGCCCAATCTTGTATGATCTTGGAAGCCAAGAAATAAAGGGCTTGGTTATTAAAGGCATTGGAAACCGCCTGGGAATACCGGTTAATGTAAGCCTTTATTTTTCAAGAATACATAATCGAAAAAGGATCATTAATAAATACTACCTTACATTGTCCTGTGATAGCTTGCGGCCATACCAGCCTGAAAGATGCCCAATCTTGTATGATCTTGGAAGCCAAGCAATAAAGGGCTTGGTTATTAAAGGCATTGGAGACCGCCTGGGAATACCGGGTAATGTAAGCCTTTATTTTTCAAGAATACATAATCGAAAAAGGATCATTAATAAATACTACCTTACATTGTACTGTGGTAGCTTGCGGCCATACCACCCTAAATAAGCCCAATCTCGTCTGATCTTGGAAGCCAAGCAGGATAGGGCCTGGTTAGTACTTTTGGATGGGAGACCACCTGGGAATACCAGGTGCTGTAAGCTTTTATTTTTGTAGAACACACAATCAATAAAAGATCATTAATAAATACTACCTTACATTGTCCTGTGATAGCTTGCGGCCATACCAACCTGAAAGATGCCCAATCTTGTATGATCTTGGAAGCCAAGCAATAAAGGGCTTATTTAGTAAAGGCATTGGAGACCGCCTGGGAATACCGGGTAATGTAAGCTTTTAATTTTGCAAAAATACTTACTCCATAGATGATCATTGATAAATTCTGCCTTACATTGTACTGTGGTAGCTTACGGCCATACCACCCTGAATAAGCCCAATCTCGTCTGATCTTGGATGCCAAGCAGGATAGGGCCTGGTTAGTACTTGAATGGGAGACCTGCTGGGAATACCAGGTGCTGTAAGCTTTTATTTTTCAAGAATACATAATCAAAAAAGGATCATTAATAAATACTACCTTACATTGTACTGTGGTAGCTTGCGGCCATACCAGCCTGAAAGATGCCCAATCTCGTCTGGTCTTGGAAGCCAAGCAGGATAGGGCCTGGTTAGTACTTGGATGGGAGACCACCTAGGAATACCAGTTGCTGTAAGCTTTTTTTTTTTCAAGAATTCATAATCAATAAAGGAACATTAATAAATACTACCTTACATTGTCCTGTGATAGCTTGCGGCCTTACCACCCTGAATAAGCCCAATCTCGTCTGATCTTGGAAGCCAAGCAGGATAGGGCCTGGTTAGTACTTGGATGGGAGACCACCTGGGAATACCAGGTGCTGTAAGCTTCTATTTTTCTAGAACAAACAATCAATAAAAGATCATTAATAAATACTACCTTACATTGTCCTGTGATAGCTTGCGGCCATACCAACCTAAAAGATGCCCAATCTTGTATGATATTGAGAGCCAAGCAATAAAGGGCTTGTTTAGTAAAGGCATTAGAGACCGCCTGGGAATACCGGGTAATGTAAGCTTTTAATTTTCCAAAAATACATACTCCATATATGATCATTAATAAATTCTGCCTTACATTGTACTGTGGTAGCTTACGGCCATACCACCCTGAATAAGCCCAATCTCGTCTGATCTCGGATGCCAAGCAGGACAGGGCCTGGTTAGTACTTGGATGGGAGACCACCTGCGAATACCAGGTGCTGTAAGCCTTTATTTTTCAAGAATACATAATCAATAAAGGATCATTAATAAATACTACCTTACATTGTCCTGTGATAGCTTACGGCCATACCACCCTGAATAAGCCCAATCTCGTCTGATCTTGGAAGCCAAGCAGGATAGGGCCTGGTTAGTACTTGGATGGGAGACCACCTGGGAATACCAGGTGCTGTAAGCTTTTATTTTTGTAGAACACACAATCAATAAAAGATCATTAATAAATACTACCTTACATTGTCCTGTGGTAGCTTGCGGCCATACCAACCTGAAAGATGCACAATCTTGTATGATCTTGGAAGCCAAGCAATAAAGGGCTTGTTTAGTAAAGGCATTGGAGACCGCCTGGGAATACCGGGTAATGTAAGCTTTTAATTTTCCAAAAATACATACTCCATAGATGATCATTGATAAATTCTGCCTTACATTGTACTGTGGTAGCTTACGGCCATACCACCCTGAATAAGCCCAATCTCGTCTGATCTTGGAAGCCAAGCAGGATAGGGCCTGGTTAGTACTTGGATGGAAGACCACCTGGGAATAGCAGGTGCTGTAAGCTTTTATTTCTCTAGAATACATAATATATAAAGGATCATTAATAAATACTACCTTACATTGTCCTGTGATAGCTTGCGGCCATACCAGCCTGAAAGATGCCCAATCTTGTATGATCTTGGAAGCCAAGCAATAAAGGTCTTGGTTATTAAAGGCATTGGAGACCGCCTGGGAATACCGGGTAATGTAAGCCTTTATTTTTCAAGAATACATAATCGAAAAAGGATCATTAATAAATACTACCTTACATTGTACTGTGGTAGCTTACGGCCATACCACCCTGAATAAGCCCAATCTCGTCTGATCTTGGAAGCCAAGCAGGATAGGGCCTGGTTAGTACTTGGATGGGAGACCACCTGGGAATACCAGGTGCTGTACGCTTTTATTTTTGTAGAACACACAATCAATAAAAGATCATTAATAAATACTACCTTACATTGTGCTGTGGTAGCTTGCGGCCATACCAACCTGAAAGATGCCCAATCTTGTATGATCTTGGAAGCCAAGCAATAAAGGGCTTGTTTAGTAAAGGCATTGGAGACCGCCTGGGAATACCGGGTAATGTAAGCTTTTAATTTTCCAAAAATACATACTCCATTGATGATCATTGATAAATTCTGCCTTACATTGTACTGTGGTAGCTTACGGCGATACCACCCTGAATAAGCCCAATCTCGTCTGATCTTGGAAGCCAAGCAGGATAGGGCATGGTTAGTACTTGGATGGGAGACCACCTAGGAATACCAGGTGCTGTAAGCTTTTTTTTTTCAAGAATTCATAATCAATAAAGGAACATTAATAAATACTACCTTACATTGTCCTGTGATAGCTTGCGGCAATACCAGCCTGATAGATGCCCAATCTTGTATGATCTTGGAAGCCAAGCAATAAAGGGCTTGTTTAGTAAAGGCATTGGAGGCCGCCTGGGAAAACCGGGTAATGTAAGCCTTTATTTTTCAAGAATACATAATCGAAAAAGGATCATTAATAAATACTACCTTACATTGTACTGTGGTAGCTTACGGCCATACCACCCTGAATAAGCCCAATCTCGTCTGATCTTGGAAGCCAAGCAGGATAGGGCCTGGTTAGTACTTGGATGGGAGACCACCTGGGAATACCAGGTGCTGTAAGCTTTTATTTTTGTAGAACACACAATCAATAAAAGATCATTAATAAATACTACCTTACATTGTGCTGTGGTAGCTTGCGGCCATACCAACCTGAAAGATGCCCAATCTTGTATGATCTTGGAAGCCAAGCAATAAAGGGCTTGTTTAGTAAAGGCATTGGAGACCGCCTGGGAATACCGGGTAATGTAAGCTTTTAATTTTCCAAAAATACATACTCCATAGATGATCATTGATAAATTCTGCCTTACATTGTACTGTGGTAGCTTACGGCCATACCAGCCTGAATAAGCCCAATCTCGTCTGATCTCGGATGCCAAGCAGGACAAGGCCTGGTTAGTACTTGGATGGGAGACCACCTGGGAATACCAGGTGCTGTAAGCCTTTATTTTTCAAGAATACATAATCAATAAAGGATCATTAATAAATACTACCTTACATTGTGCTGTGATAGCTTGCGGCCATACAAGTCTGAAAGATGCCCAATCTTGTATGATCTTGGAAGCCAAGAAATAAAGGGCTTGTTTAGTAAAGGCATTTGAGACCGCCTGGGAATACCGGGTAATGTAAGCTTTTAATTTTCCAAAACTACATACTCCATAGATGATCATTAATAAATTCTGCCTTACATTGTACTGTGGTAGCTTACGGCCATACCACCCTGAATAAGCCCAATCTTGTATGATCTTGGAAGCCAAGAAATAAAGGGCTTGGTTAGTAAAGGCATTGGAGACCACCTGGGAATACCGGGTATTGTAAGCTTTTAATTTTCCAAAAATACATACTCCATAGATGTTCATTAATAAATACTACCTTACATTGTCCTGTGATAGCTTGCGGCCATACCAGCCTGAAAGATGCCCAATCTTGTATAATCTTGGAAGCCAAGCAGGATAGGGCCTGGTTAGTACTTGGATGGAAGACCACCTGGGAATAGCAGGTGCTGTAAGCTTTTATTTCTCTAGAATACATAATATATAAAGGATCATTAATAAATACTACCTTACATTGTCCTGTGATAGCTTGCGGCCATACCAGCCTGAAAGATGCCCAATCTTGTATGATCTTGGAAGCCAAGCAATAAAGGTCTTGGTTATTAAAGGCATTGGAGACCGCCTGGGAATACCGGGTAATGTAAGCCTTTATTTTTCAATAATACATAATCAAAAAAGGATCATTAATAAATACTACCTTACATTGTACTGTGGTAGCTTACGGCAATACCACCCTGAATAAGCCCAATCTCGTCTGATCTTGGAAGCCAAGCAGGATAGGGCCTGGTTAGTACTTGGATGGGAGACCACCTGGGAATACCAGGTGCTGTAAGCTTTTATTTTTGTAGAACACACAATCAATAAAAGATCATTAATAAATACTACCTTACATTGTCCTGTGATAGCTTGCGGCCATACCAACCTGAAAGATGCCCAATCTTGTATGATCTTGGAAGCCAAGCAATAAAGGGCTTATTTAGTAAAGGCATTGGAGACCGCCTGGGAATACCGGGTAATGTAAGCTTTTAATTTTCCAAAAATACATACTCCATAGATGATCATTGATAAATTCTGCCTTATATTGTACTGTGGTAGCTTACTGCCATACCACCCTGAATAAGCCCAATCTCGTCTGATCTTGGAAGCCAAGCAGGATAGGGCCTGGTTAGTACTTGGATGGGAGACCACCTAGGAATACCAGGTGCTGTAAGCTTTTTTTTTTCAAGAATTCATAATCAATAAAGGAACATTAATAAATACTACCTTACATTGTCCTTTGATAGCTTGCAGCCATACCAACCTGAAAGATGCCCAATCTCGTATGATCTTGGAAGCCAAGCAGGATAGGGCCTGGTTAGTACTTGGATGGGAGACCACCTGTGAATACTTGGTGCTGTAAGCTTTTATTTTTCTAGAATACATAATCAATAAAGGATCATTAATAAATACTACCTTACATTGTGCTGTGATAGCTTGCGGCCATACCAGCCTGAAAGATGCCCAATCTTGTATGATCTTGAAAGCCAAGCAACAAAGGGCTTGGTTAGTAAAGGCATTGGAGACCGCCTGGGAATACCGGGTATTGTAAGCTTTTAATTTTCCAAAAATACATACTCCATAGATGTTCATTAATAAATACTACCTTACATTGTCCTGTGATAGCTTGCGGCCATACCAGCCTGAATGATGCCCAATCTTGTATGATCTTGGAAGCCAAGCAGGATAGGGCCTGGTTAGTACTTGGATGGAAGACCACCTGGGAATAGCAGGTGCTGTAAGCTTTTATTTCTCTAGAATACATAATATATAAAGGATCATTAATAAATACTACCTTACATTGTCCTGTGATAGCTTGCGGCCATACCAGCCTGAAAGATGCCCAATCTTGTATGATCTTGGAAGCCAAGCAATAAAGGGCTTGTTTAGTAAAGGCATTGGAGACCGCCTGGGAATACCGGGTAATGTAAGCTTTTAATTTTCCAAAAATACATACTCCATAGATGATCATTGATAAATTCTGCCTTACATTGTACTGTGGTAGCTTACGGCCATACCACCCTGAATAAGCCCAATCTCGTCTGATCTTGGAAGCCAAGCAGGATAGGGCCTGGTTAGTACTTGGATGGGAGACCACCTAGGAATACCAGGAGCTGTAAGCTTTTTTTTTTCAAGAATTCATAATCAATAAAGGATCATTATTAAATACTACCTTACATTGTGCTGTGATAGCTTGCGGCCATACCAGCCTGAAAGATGCCCAATCTTGTATGATCTTGGAAGCCAAGAAATAAAGGGCTTGGTTAGTAAAGGCATTGGAGACCGCCTGGGAATACCGGGTATTGTAAGCTTTTAATTTTCCAAAAAGTACATACTCCATAGATGTTCATTAATAAATACTACCTTACATTGTCCTGTGATAGCTTGCGGCCATACCAGCCTGAAAGATGCCAAATCTTGTATGATCTTGGAAGCCAAGCAGGATAGGGCCTGGTTAGTACTTGGATGGAAGACCACCTGGGAATACCAGGTGCTGTAAGCTTTTATTTTTCTAGAATACATAATATATAAAGGATCATTAATAAATACTACCTTACATTGTCCTGTGATAGCTTGCGGCCATACCAGCTTGAAAGATGCCCAATCTTGTATGATCTTGGAAGCCAAGAAATAAAGGGCTTGGTTATTAAAGGCATTGGAAACCGCCTGGGAATACCGGTTAATGTAAGCCTTTATTTTTCAAGAATACATAATCAATAAAAGATCATTAATAAATACTACCTTACATTGTACTGTGGTAGCTTACGGCCATACCACCCTGAATAAGCCCAATCTCGTCTGATCTTGGAAGCCAAGCAGGATAGGGCCTGGTTAGTACTTGGATGGGAGACCACCTGGGAATACCAGGTGCTGTAAGCTTTTATTTTTGTAGAACACACAATCAATAAAAGATCATTAATAAATACTACCTTACATTGTCCTGTGATAGCTTGCGGCCATACCAACCTGAAAGATGCCCAATCTTGTATGATCTTGGAAGCCAAGCAATAAAGGGCTTATTTAGTAAAGGCATTGGAGACCGCCTGGGAATACCGGGTAATGTAAGCTTTTAATTTTCCAAAAATACATACTCCATAGATGATCAATGATAAATTCTGCCTTACATTGTACTGTGGTAGCTTACGGCCATACCACCCTGAATAAGCCCAGTCTTGTATGATCTTGGAAGCCAAGAACGATAGGGCTTGTTTAGTAAAGGCATTGGAGACCGCCAGGGAATACCGGGTAATATAAGCTTTTAATTTTCCAAAAATAAATACTCCATAGATGATCATTAATAAATTCTGCCTTACATTGTACTGTGGTAGCTTACGGCCATACCACCCTGAATTAACCCAATCTCGTCTGATCTTAGAAGCCAAGCAGGATAGGGCCTGGTTAGTACTTGGATGGGAGACCACCTGGGAATACCAGGTGCTGTAAGCTTTTATTTTTCTAGAATACATAATCAATAAAGGATCATTAATAAATACTACCTTACATTGTCCTGTGATAGCTTGCGGCCATACCAGCCTGAAAGATGCCCAATCTTGTATGATCTTGGAAGCCAAGCAATAAAGGGCTTGGTTATTAAAGGCATTGGAGACCGCCTGGGAATACCGGGTAATGTAAGCTTTTAATTTTCCAAAAATACATACTCCATAGATGTTCATTAATAAATACTACCTTACAGTGTGCTGTGATAGCTTGCGGCCATACCACCCTGAATAAACCCAATCTTGTCTGATCTTGGAAGCCAAGCAGGATAGGGCCTGGTTAGTACTTGGATGGGAGACCACCTAGGAATACCAAGTGCTGTAAGCTTTTTTTTTTCAAGAATTCATAATCAATAAAGGAACATTAATAAATACTACTTTACATTGTCCTGTGATAGCTTGCGGCCATACCAGCCTGAAAGATGCCCAATCTTGTATGATCTTGGAAGCCAAGAACGATAGGGCTTGTTTAGTAAAGGCATTGGAGACCGCCTGGGAATACCGGGTAATGTAAGCTTTTAATTTTCCAAAAATACATACTCCATAGATGATCATTAATAAATTCTGCCTTACATTGTACTGTGGTAGCTTACGGCCATACCACCCTGAATAAGCCCAATCTCGTCTGATCTTGGAAGCCAAGCAGGATAGGGCCTGGTAAAAACTTGAATGGGAGACCGCCTGGGAATACCAGGTGATTTAAGCCTTTATTTTTCAAGAATACGTAATCAATAAAGGATCATTAATAAATAGTACCTTACATTGTGCTGTGATAGCTTGCGGCCATACCAGCCTGAAAGATGCCCAATCTTGTATGATCTTGGAAGCCAAGCAGAATTGGGCCTGGTTAGTACTTCAATGGGAGACCACCTGGGAATCCCAGGTGCTGTAAGCTTTTATTTTTCAAGAATACATAATCAATAAAGGATCATTAATAAATACTACCTTGAATTGTGCTATGATAGCTTGCGGCCATACCAGCCTCAAAGATGCCCAATCTTGTATGATCTTGGAAGCCAAGCAATAAAGGGCTTGGTTAGTAAAGGCATTGGAGACCGCCTGGGAATACCGGGTAGTGTAAGCTTTTCATTTTCCAAAAATACATACTCCATAGATGATCATTAATAAATACTACCTCACATTGTACTGTGGTAGCTTACGGCCATACCACCCTGAATAAGCCCAATCTCGTCTGATCTTGAAAGCCAAGCAGGATAGGGCCTGGTTAGTACTTGGATGGGAGACCACCTGGGAATACCAGGTGCTGTAAGCCTTTATTTTTCAAGAATACATAATCAATAAAGGATCATTAATAAATACTACCTTACATTGTGCTGTGATAGCTTGCGGCCATACAAGTCTGAAAGATGCCCAATCTTGTATGATCTTGGAAGCCAAGAAATAAAGGGCTTGTTTAGTAAAGGCATTTGAGACCGCCTGGGAATACCGGGTAATGTAAGCTTTTAATTTTCCAAAACTACATACTCCATAGATGATCATTAATAAATTCTGCCTTACATTGTACTGTGGTAGCTTACGGCCATACCACCCTGAATGAGCCCAATCTTGTATGATCTTGGAAGCCAAGAAATAAAGGGCTTGGTTAGTAAAGGCATTGGAGACCGCCTGGGAATACCGGGTATTGTAAGCTTTTAATTTTCCAAAAATACATACTCCATAGATGTTCATTAATAAATACTACCTTACATTGTCCTGTGATAGCTTGCGGCCATACCAGCCTGAAAGATGCCCAATCTTGTATAATCTTGGAAGCCAAGCAGGATAGGGCCTGGTTAGTACTTGGATGGAAGACCACCTGGGAATAGCAGGTGCTGTAAGCTTTTATTTCTCTAGAATACATAATATATAAAGGATCATTAATAAATACTACCTTACATTGTCCTGTGATAGCTTGCGGCCATACCAGCCTGAAAGATGCCCAATCTTGTATGATCTTGGAAGCCAAGCAATAAAGGTCTTGGTTATTAAAGGCATTGGAGACCGCCTGGGAATACCGGGTAATGTAAGCCTTTATTTTTCAATAATACATAATCAAAAAAGGATCATTAATAAATACTACCTTACATTGTACTCTGGTAGCTTACGGCCATACCACCCTGAATAAGCCCAATCTCGTCTGATCTTGGAAGCCAAGCAGGATAGGGCCTGGTTAGTACTTGGATGGGAGACCACCTGGGAATACCAGGTGCTGTAAGCTTTTATTTTTGTAAAACACACAATCAATAAAAGATCATTAATAAATACTACCTTACATTGTCCTGTGATAGCTTGCGGCCATACCAGCCTGAAAGATGCCCAATCTTGTATGATCTTGGAAGCCAAGCAATAAAGGGCTTATTTAGTAAAGGCATTGGAGACCGCCTGGGAATACCGGGTAATGTAAGCTTTTAATTTTCCAAAAATACATACTCCATAGATGATCATTGATAAATTCTGCCTTATATTGTACTGTGGTAGCTTACTGCCATACCACCCTGAATAAGCCCAATCTCGTCTGATCTTGGAAGCCAAGCAGGATAGGGCCTGGTTAGTACTTGGATGGGAGACCACCTAGGAATACCAGGTGCTGTAAGCTTTTTTTTTCAAGAATTCATAATCAATAAAGGAACATTAATAAATACTACCTTACATTGTCCTTTGATAGCTTGCAGCCATACCAACCTGAAAGATGCCCAATCTCGTATGATCTTGGAGACCACCTAGGAATACCAGGTGCTGTAAGCTTTTTTTTTTCAAGAATTCATAATCAATAAAGGAACATTAATAAATACTACCTTACATTGTGCTGTGATAGCTTGCGGCCATACCAGCCTGAAAGATGCCCAATATTGTATGATCTTGGAAGCCAAGCAGGATAGGGCCTGGTTAGTACTTGGATGGGAGACCACCTGTGAATACTTGGTGCTGTAAGCTTTTATTTTTCTAGAATACATAATCAATAAAGGATCATTAATAAATACTACCTTACATTGTGCTGTGATAGCTTGCGGCCATACCAGCCTGAAAGATGCCCAATATTGTATGATCTTGGAAGCCAAGAAATAAAGGGCTTGGTTAGTAAAGGCATTGGAGACCGCCTGGGAATACCGGGTATTGTAAGCTTTTAATTTTCCAAAAATACATACTCCATAGATGTTCATTAATAAATACTACCTTACATTGTCCTGTGATAGCTTGCGGCCATACCAGCCTGAATGATGCCCAATCTTGTATGATCTTGGAAGCCAAGCAGGATAGGGCCTGGTTAGTACTTGGATGGAAGACCACCTGGGAATAGCAGGTGCTGTAAGCTTTTATTTCTCTAGAATACATAATATATAAAGGATCATTAATAAATACTACCTTACATTGTCCTGTGGTAGCTTGCGGCCATACCAGCCTGAAAGATGCCCAATCTTGTATGATCTTGGAAGCCAAGCAATAAAGGGCTTGTTTAGTAAAGGCATTGGAGACCGCCTGGGAATACCGGGTAATGTAAGCTTTTAATTTTCCAAAAATACATACTCCATAGATGATCATTGATAAATTCTGCCTTACATTGTACTGTGGTAGCTTACGGCCATACCACCCTGAATAAGCCCAATCTCGTCTGATCTTGGAAGCCAAGCAGGATAGGGCCTGGTTAGTACTTGGATGGGAGACCACCTAGGAATACCAGGAGCTGTAAGCTTTTTTTTTTCAAGAATTCATAATCAATAAAGGATCATTATTAAATACTACCTTACATTGTCCTGTGATAGCTTGCGGCCATACCAGCCTGAAAGATGCCCAATCTTGTATGATCTTGGAAGCCAAGAAATAAAGGGCTTGGTTAGTAAAGGCATTGGAGACCGCCTGGGAATACCGGGTATTGTAAGCTTTTAATTTTCCAAAAAGTACATACTCCATAGATGTTCATTAATAAATACTACCTTACATTGTCCTGTGATAGCTTGCGGCCATACCAGCCTGAAAGATGCCCAATCTTGTATGATCTTGGAAGCCAAGAAATAAAGGGCTTGGTTAGTAAAGGCATTGGAGACCGCCTGGGAATACCGGGTATTGTAAGCTTTTAATTTTCCAAAAAGTACATACTCCATAGATGTTCATTAATAAATACTACCTTACATTGTCCTGTGATAGCTTGCGGCCATACCAGCCTGAAAGATGCCAAATCTTGTATGATCTTGGAAGCCAAGCAGGATAGGGCCTGGTTAGTACTTGGATGGAAGACCACCTGGGAATACCAGGTGCTGTAAGCTTTTATTTTTCTAGAATACATAATATATAAAGGATCATTAATAAATACTACCTTACATTGTCCTGTGATAGCTTGCGGCCATACCAGCTTGAAAGATGCCCAATCTTGTATGATCTTGGAAGCCAAGAAATAAAGGGCTTGGTTATTAAAGGCATTGGAAACCGCCTGGGAATACCGGTTAATGTAAGCCTTTATTTTTCAAGAATACATAATCAATAAAAGATCATTAATAAATACTACCTTACATTGTCCTGTGATAGCTTGCGGCCATACCAACCTGAAAGATGCCCAATCTTGTATGATCTTGGAAGCCAAGCAATAAAGGGCTTATTTAGTAAAGGCATTGGAGACCGCCTGGGAATACCGGGTAATGTAAGCTTTTAATTTTCCAAAAATACATACTCCATAGATGATCAATGATAAATTCTGCCTTACATTGTACTGTGGTAGCTTACGGCCATACCACCCTGAATAAGCCCAATCTCGTCTGATCTTGGATGCCAAGCAGGAAAGGGCCTGGTTAGTACTTGAATGGGAGACCTGCTGGGAATACCAGGTGTTGTAAGCTTTTATTTTTCAAGAATACATAATCAATAAAGGATCATTAATAAATACTACCTTACATTGTGCTGTGATAGCTTACGGCCATACCACCCTGAATAAGCCCAGTCTTGTATGATCTTGGAAGCCAAGAACGATAGGGCTTGTTTAGTAAAGGCATTGGAGACCGCCAGGGAATACCGGGTAATATAAGCTTTTAATTTTCCAAAAATAAATACTCCATAGATGATCATTAATAAATTCTGCCTTACATTGTACTGTGGTAGCTTACGGCCATACCACCCTGAATTAACCCAATCTCGTCTGATCTTAGAAGCCAAGCAGGATAGGGCCTGGTTAGTACTTGGATGGGAGACCACCTGGGAATACTTGGTGCTGTAAGCTTTTATTTTTCTAGAATACATAATCAATAAAGGATCATTAATAAATACTACCTTACATTGTGCTGTGATAGCTTGCGGCCATACCAGCCTGAAAGATGCCCAATCTTGTATGATCTTGGAAGCCAAGCAATAAAAGGCCTGGTTAGTAAAGGCATTGGAGACCGCCTGGGAATACTGGGTAATGTAAGCCTTTATTTTTCAAGAATACATACTCCATAGATGATCATTAATAAATACTACCTTACAGTGTGCTGTGATAGCTTGCGGCCATACCACCCTGAATAAACCCAATCTTGTCTGATCTTGGAAGCCAAGCAGGATAGGGCCTGGTTAGTACTTGGATGGGAGACCACCTAGGAATACCAAGTGCTGTAAGCTTTTTTTTTTCAAGAATTCATAATCAATAAAGGAACATTAATAAATACTACTTTACATTGTCCTGTGATAGCTTGCGGCCATACCAGCCTGAAAGATGCCCAATCTTGTATGATCTTGGAAGCCAAGAACGATAGGGCTTGTTTAGTAAAGGCATTGGAGACCGCCTGGGAATACCGGGTAATGTAAGCTTTTAATTTTCCAAAAATACATACTCCATAGATGATCATTAATAAATTCTGCCTTACATTGTACTGTGGTAGCTTACGGCCATACCACCCTGAATAAGCCCAATCTCGTCTGATCTTGGAAGCCAAGCAGGATAGGGCCTGGTAAAAACTTGAATGGGAGACCGCCTGGGAATACCAGGTGATTTAAGCCTTTATTTTTCAAGAATACGTAATCAATAAAGGATCATTAATAAATAGTACCTTACATTGTGCTGTGATAGCTTGCGGCCATACCAGCCTGAAAGATGCCCAATCTTGTATTATCTTGGAGGCCAAGCAGAATTGGGCCTGGTTAGTACTTCAATGGGAGACCACCTGGGAATCCCAGGTGCTGTAAGCTTTTATTTTTCAAGAATACATAATCAATAAAGGATCATTAATAAATACTACCTTGAATTGTGCTGTGATAGCTTGCGACCATACCAGCCTGAAAGATGCCCAATCTTGTATGATCTTGGAAGCCAAGCAATAAAGGGCTTGGTTAGTAAAGGCATTGGAGACCGCCTGGGAATACCGGGTAGTGTAAGCTTTTCATTTTCCAAAAATACATACTCCATAGATGATCATTAATAAATACTACCTCACATTGTACTGTGGTAGCTTACGGCCATACCACCCTGAATAAGCCCAATCTCGTCTGATCTTGGAAGTCAAGCAGGATAGGGCCTGGTTAGTACTTGGATGGGAGACCACCTGGGAATACCAGGTGCTGTAAGCTTTTATTTTTGTAGAACACACAATCAATAAAGGATCATTAATAAATACTACCTTACATTGTGCTGTGATAGCTTGCGGCCATACCAGCCTGAAAGATGCCCAATCTTGTATGATCTTGGAAGCCAAGAAATAAAGGGCTTGGTTAGTAAAGGCATTGGAGACCGCCTGGGAATACCGGGTAATGTAAGCCTTTATTTTTCAAGAATACATAATCAATAAAGGATCATTAATAAATACTACCTTACATTGTGCTGTGATAGCTTGCGGCCATACCAGCTTTAAAGATGCCCAATCTTGTATGATCTTGGAAGCCAAGAACGATAGGGCTTGTTTAGTAAAGGCATTGGAGACCGCCTGGGAATACCGGGTAATGTAAGCTTTTAATTTTCCAAAACTACATACTCCATAGATGATCATTTATAAATACTACCTTACATTGTATTGTGGTAGCTTACGGCCATACCACCCTGAATAAGCCCAATCTCGTCTGATCTTGGAAGCCAAGCAGGATAGGGCCTGGTTAGTACTTGGATGGGAGACCACCTAGGAATACCAGGTGCTGTAAGCTTTTTTTTTTTCAAGAATTCATAATCAATAAAGGAACATTAATAAATACTACCTTACATTGTCCTGTGATAGCTTGTGGCCATACCAGCCTGAAAGATGCCCAATCTTGTATGATCTTGGAAGCCAAGCAATAAAGGGCTTGGTTATTAAAGGCATTGGAGACAGCCTGGGAATACCGGGTATTGTAAGCTTTTAATTTTCCAAAAATACATACTCCATAGATGTTCATTAATAAATACTACCTTACATTGTCCTGTGATAGCTTGCGGCCATACCTGCCTGAAAGATGCCCAATCTTGTATGATCTTGGAAGCCAAGCAGGATAGGGCCTGGTTAGTACTTGGATGGGAGACCACCTGGGAATAGCAGGTGCTGTAAGCCTTTATTTTTCAAGAATTCATAATCAATAAAGGAACATTAATAAATACTACCTTACATTGTACTGTGGTAGCTTACGGCCATACCACCCTGAATAAGCCCAATCTCGTCTGATCTTTGATGCGAAGCAGGATAGGGCCTGGTTAGTACTTGGATGGGAGACCAACTGGGAATACCGGGTAATGTAAGCTTTTAATTTTCAAGAATACATAATCAATAAAGGATCATTAATAAATACTACCTTACATTGTCCTGTGATAGCTTGCGGCCATACCAGCCTGAAAGATGCCCAATCTTCTATGATCTTGGAAGCCAAGCAATAAAGGGCTTGTTTTGTAAAGGCATTGGAGACCGCCTGGGAATACCGGGTAAAGTAAGCCTTTATTTTTCAAGAATACATACTCCACAGATGATCATTAATAAATTCTACCTTACATTGTACTGTGGTAGCTTGCGGCCATACCAACCTAAAAGATGCCCAATATTGTATGATCTTGGAAGCCAAGCAGGATAGGGCCTGGTTAGTACTTGGATGGGAGACCACCTGTGAATACTTGGTGCTGTAAGCTTTTATTTTTCTAGAATACATAATCAATAAAGGATCATTAATAAATACTACCTTACATTGTGCTGTGATAGCTTGCGGCCATACCAGCCTGAAAGATGCCCAATATTGTATGATCTTGGAAGAAAAGCAAGATAGGGCCTGGTTAGTACTTGGATGGGAGACCACCTGGGAATACCAGGTGCTGTAAGCCTTTATTTTTCAAGAATACATAATCAATAAAGGATCATTAATAAATACTACCTTACATTGTCCTGTGATAGCTTGCGGCCATACCAGCCTGAAAGATGCCCAATCTTGTATGATCTTGGAAGCCAAGCAATAAAGGGCTTGTTTAGTAAAGGCATTGGAGACCGTCTGGGAATACCGGGTAATGTAAGCTTTTAATTTCCCAAAAATACATACTCCATAGATGATCATTAATAAATTCTGCCTTACATTGTACTGTGGTAGCTTACGGCCATACCAGCCTGAAAGATGCCCAATCTTGTATGATCTTGGAAGCCAAGCAATAAAGGGCTTATTTAGTAAAGGCATTGGAGACCGCCTGGGAATACCGGGTAATGTAAGCCTTTTTTTTTCAAGAATACATAATCAAAAAAGGATCATAAATAAATACTACCTTACATTGTACTGTGGTAGCTTACGGCCATACCACCCTGAGTAAGCCCAATCTCGTCTGATCTTGGAAGCCAAGCAGTATAGGGCCTGGTTAGTACTTGGATGGGAGACCACCTGGGAATACCAAGTGCTGTAAGCTTTTATTTTTGTAGAACACACAATCAAAAAAGGATCATTAATAAATACTACCTTACATTGTGCTGTGATAGCTTGCGGCCATACCAGACTGAAAGATGCCCAATCTTGTATGATCTTGAGAGCCAAGCGATAAAGGGCTTGTTTAGTAAAGGCATTGGAGACCATCTGGGAATACCGGGTAATGTAAGATTTTAATTTTCCAAAAATACATACTCCATAGATGATCATTAATAAATTCTGCCTTACATTGTACAGTGGAAGCTTACGGCCATACCACCTTGAATAAGCCCAATCTCGTTTGACTTGGATGCCAAGCAGGATAGGGCCTGGTTAGTACTTCAATGGGAGACCACCTGGGAATACCAGGTGCTGTAAGCTTTTATTTTTCAAGAATACATACTCCACAGATGATCATTAATAAATTCTACCTTACATTGTATTGTGGTAGTTTACGGCCATACCACCCTGAATAAGCCCAATCTCGTCTGATCTTGGAAGCCAAGCAGGATAGGGCCTGGTTAGTACTTGGATGGGAGACCACCTGGGAATACCAGGTGCTGTAAGCTTTTACTTTTGTAGAACACACAATCAATAAAGGATCATTAATAAACATTACCTTACATTGTGCTGTGATAGCTTGCGGCCATACCAGCCTGAAAGATGCCCAATCTTTTATGATCTTGGAAGCCAAGCAATAAAGGGCTTGTTTAGTAAAGGCATTGGAGACCGTCTGGGAATACCGGGTAATGTAAGCTTTTAATTTTCCAAAAATACATACTCCATAGATGATCATTAATAAATACTACCTTACATTGTACTGTGGTAGCTTACGGCCATACCACCCTGAATAAGCCCAATCTCGTCTGATCTTGGAAGCCAAGCAAGATAGGGCCTGGTTAGTACTTGGATTGGAGACCACCTGGGAATACCAGGTGCTGTAAGCCTTTATTTTTCAAGAATACATAATCAATAAAGGATCATTAATAAATACTACCTTACATTGTCCTGTGATAGCTTGCGGCCATACCAGCCTGAAAGATGCCCAATCTTGTATGATCTTGGAAGCCAATCAATAAAGGGCTTGTTTAGTAAAGGCATTGGAGACCGCCTGGGAATACCGGGTAATGTAAGCCTTTATTTTTCAAGAATACATAATCGAAAAAGGATCATTAATAAATTCTGCCTTACATTGGACTGTGGTAGCTTACGGCCATACCACCCTGAATAAGCCCAATCTCGTCTGATTTTGGAAGCCAAGCAGGATAGGGCCTGGTTAGTACTTGGATGGGAGACCAACTGGGAATACCAGGTGCTGTAAGCTTTTATTTTTGTAGAACACACAATCAATAAAGGATCATTAATAAATACTACCTTACATTGTGCTGTGGTAGCTTGCGGCCATACCAACCTGAAAGATGCCCAATCTTGTATGATCTTGGAAGCCAAGCAATAAAGGGCTTGTTTAGTAAAGGCATTGGAGACCGCCTGGGAATACCGGGTAATGTAAGCTTTTAATTTTCCAAAAATACATACTCCATAGATGATCATTGATAAATTCTGCCTTACATTGTACTGTGGTAGCTTACGGCCATACCACCCTGAATAAGCCCAATCTCGTCTGATCTTGGAAGCCAAGCAGGATAGGGCCTGGTTAGTACTTGGATGGGAGACCACCTAGGAATACCAGGAGCTGTAAGCTTTTTTTTTTCAAGAATTCATAATCAATAAAGGATCATTAATAAATACTACCTTACATTGTGCTGTGATAGCTTGCGGCCATACCAGCCTGAAAGATGCCCAATCTTGTATGATCTTGGAAGCCAAGAAATAAAGGGCTTGGTTAGTAAAGGCATTGGAGACCGCCTGGGAATACCGGGTATTGTAAGCTTTTAATTTTCCAAAAATACATACTCCATAGATGTTCATTAATAAATACTACCTTACATTGTCCTGTGATAGCTTGCGGCCATACCAGCCTGAAAGATGCCCAATCTTGTATGATCTTGGAAGCCAAGAAATAAAGGGCTTGGTTATTAAAGGCATTGGAAACCGCCTGGGAATACCGGTTAATGTAAGCCTTTATTTTTCAAGAATACATAATCGAAAAAGGATCATTAATAAATACTACCTTACATTGTCCTGTGATAGCTTGCGGCCATACCAGCCTGAAAGATGCCCAATCTTGTATGATCTTGGAAGCCAAGCAATAAAGGGCTTGGTTATTAAAGGCATTGGAGACCGCCTGGGAATACCGGGTAATGTAAGCCTTTATTTTTCAAGAATACATAATCGAAAAAGGATCATTAATAAATACTACCTTACATTGTACTGTGGTAGCTTGCGGCCATACCACCCTGAATAAGCCCAATCTCGTCTGATCTTGGAAGCCAAGCAGGATAGGGCCTGGTTAGTACTTGGATGGGAGACCACCTGGGAATACCAGGTGCTGTAAGCTTTTATTTTTGTAGAACACACAATCAATAAAAGATCATTAATAAATACTACCTTACATTGTCCTGTGATAGCTTGCGGCCATACCAACCTGAAAGATGCCCAATCTTGTATGATCTTGGAAGCCAAGCAATAAAGGGCTTATTTAGTAAAGGCATTGGAGACCGCCTGGGAATACCGGGTAATGTAAGCTTTTAATTTTGCAAAAATACTTACTCCATAGATGATCATTGATAAATTCTGCCTTACATTGTACTGTGGTAGCTTACGGCCATACCACCCTGAATAAGCCCAATCTCGTCTGATCTTGGATGCCAAGCAGGATAGGGCCTGGTTAGTACTTGAATGGGAGACCTGCTGGGAATACCAGGTGCTGTAAGCTTTTATTTTTCTAGAATACATAATCAAAAAAGGATCATTAATAAATACTACCTTACATTGTACTGTGGTAGCTTGCGGCCATACCAGCCTGAAAGATGCCCAATCTCGTCTGATCTTGGAAGCCAAGCAGGATAGGGCCTGGTTAGTACTTGGATGGGAGACCACCTAGGAATACCAGTTGCTGTAAGCTTTTTTTTTTTCAAGAATTCATAATCAATAAAGGAACATTAATAAATACTACCTTACATTGTCCTGTGATAGCTTGCGGCCATACCACCCTGAATAAGCCCAATCTCGTCTGATCTTGGAAGCCAAGCAGGATAGGGCCTGGTTAGTACTTGGATGGGAGACCACCTGGGAATACCAGGTGCTGTAAGCTTCTATTTTTCTAGAACAAACAATCAATAAAAGATCATTAATAAATACTACCTTACATTGTCCTGTGATAGCTTGCGGCCATACCAACCTAAAAGATGCCCAATCTTGTATGATATTGAGAGCCAAGCAATAAAGGGCTTGTTTAGTAAAGGCATTAGAGACCGCCTGGGAATACCGGGTAATGTAAGCTTTTAATTTTCCAAAAATACATACTCCATAGATGATCATTAATAAATTCTGCCTTACATTGTACTGTGGTAGCTTACGGCCATACCACCCTGAATAAGCCCAATCTCGTCTGATCTCGGATGCCAAGCAGGACAGGGCCTGGTTAGTACTTGGATGGGAGACCACCTGCGAATACCAGGTGCTGTAAGCCTTTATTTTTCAAGAATACATAATCAATAAAGGATCATTAATAAATACTACCTTACATTGTCCTGTGATAGCTTGCGGCAATACCAGCCTGATAGATGCCCAATCTTGTATGATCTTGGAAGCCAAGCAATAAAGGGCTTGGTTATAAAAGGCATTGGAGACCGCCTGGGAATACCGGGTAATGTAAGCCTTTATTTTTCTATAATACATAATCAAAAAAGGATCATTAATAAATACTACCTTACATTGTACTGTGGTAGCTTACGGCCATACCACCCTGAATAAGCCCAATCTCGTCTGATCTTGGAAGCCAAGCAGGATAGGGCCTGGTTAGTACTTGGATGGGAGACCACCTGGGAATACCAGGTGCTGTAAGCTTTTTCTTTTCAAGAATACATAATCAATAAAGGATCATTAATAAATACTACCTTACATTGTCCTGTGAT
>JBBDHG010000259.1:450000-455000 GCA_037951165.1 Lophius americanus | reverse complement strand
TTTTCAAGAATTCATAATCAATAAAGGAACATTAATAAATACTACCTTACATTGTCCTGTGATAGCTTGCGGCCATACCAGCCTGAAGATGCCCAATATTGTATGATCTTGGAAGCCAAGCAGGATAGGTCCTGGTTAGTACTTGGATGGGAGACCACCTGTGAATACTTGGTGCTGTAAGCTTTTATTTTTCTAGAATACATAATCAATAAAGGATCATTAATAAATACTACCTTACATTGTGCTGTGATAGCTTGCGGCCATACCACCCTGAATAAACCCAATCTTGTCTGATCTTGGAAGCCAAGCAGGATAGGGCCTGGTAAAAACTTGAATGGGAGACCGCCTGGGAATACCAGGTGATTTAAGCCTTTATTTTTCAAGAATACGTAATCAATAAAGGATCATTAATAAATAGTACCTTACATTGTGCTGTGATAGCTTGCGGCCATACCAGCCTGAAAGATGCCCAATCTTGTATGATCTTGGAAGCCAAGCAATAAAGGGCTTGGTTATTAAAGGCATTGGAGACCGCCTGGGAATACCGGGTAATGTAAGCTTTTAATTTTCCAAAAATACATACTCCATAGATGTTCATTAATAAATACTACCTTACAGTGTGCTGTGATAGCTTGCGGCCATACCACCCTGAAAGATGCCCAATCTTGTATTATCTTGGAGGCCAAGCAGAATTGGGCCTGGTTAGTACTTCAATGGGAGACCACCTGGGAATCCCAGGTGCTGTAAGCTTTTATTTTTCAAGAATACATAATCAATAAAGGATCATTAATAAATACTACCTCACATTGTACTGTGGTAGCTTACGGCCATACCACCCTGAATAAGCCCAATCTCGTCTGATCTTGGAAGCCAAGCAGGATAGGGCCTGGTTAGTACTTGGATGGGAGACCACCTGGGAATACCAGGTGCTGTAAGCTTTTATTTTTGTAGAACACACAATCAATAAAGGATCATTAATAAATACTACCTTACATTGTGCTGTGATAGCTTGCGGCCATACCAGCCTGAAAGATGCCCAATCTTGTATGATCTTGGAAGCCAAGAAATAAAGGGCTTGGTTAGTAAAGGCATTGGAGACCGCCTGGGAATACCGGGTCATGTAAGCCTTTATTTTTCAAGAATACATAATCAATAAAAGATCATTAATAAATACTACCTTACATTGTACTGTGGTAGCTTACGGCCATACCACCCTGAATAAGCCCAATCTCGTCTGATATTGGAAGCCAAGCAGGATAGGGCCTGGTTAGTACTTGGATGGGAGACCACCTGGGAATACCAGGTGCTGTAAGCCTTTATTTTTCAAGAATACATAATCTATAAGGGATCATTAATAAATACTACCTTACATTGTGCTGTGGTAGCTTGCGGCCATACCAGCCTGAAAGATGTCCAATCTTGTATGATTTTGGAAGCCAAACAATAAAGGGCTTGGTTAGTAAAGGCATTGGAGACCGCCTGGGAATACCGGGTAGTGTAAGCTTTTCATTTTCCAAAAATACATACTCCATAGATGATCATTAATAAATACTACCTAACATTGTACTGTGGTAGCTTACGGCCATACCACCCTGAATAAGCCCAATCTCGTCTGATCTTGGAAGCCAAGCAGGATAGGGCCTGGTTAGTACTTGGATGGGAGACCACCTGGGAATACCAGGTGCTGTAAGCTTTTATTTTTGTAGAACACAATCAATAAAGGATCATTAATAAATACTACCTTACATTGTGCTGTGATAGCTTGCGGCCATACCAGCCTGAAAGATGCCCAATCTTGTATGATCTTGGAAGCCAAGAAATAAAGGGCTTGGTTAGTAAAGGCATTGGAGACCGCCTGGGAATACCGGGTAATGTAAGCCTTTATTTTTCAAGAATACATAATCAATAAAAGATCATTAATAAATACTACCTTACATTGTACTGTGGTAGCTTACGGCCATACCCCCCTGCATAAGCCCAATCTCGTCTGATCTTGGAAGCCAAGCAGGAAAGGGCCTGGTTAGTACTTGGATGGGAGACCACCTAGGAATACCAGGTGCTGTAAGCTTTTTTTTTTCAAGAATTCATAATCAATAAAGGAACATTAATAAATACTACTTTACATTGTCCTGTGATAGCTTGCGGCCATACCAGCCTGAAAGATGCCCAATCTTGTATGATCTTGGAAGCCAAGAACGATAGGGCTTATTTAGTAAAGGCATTGGAGACCGCCTGGGAATACCGGGTAATGTAAGCTTTTAATTTTCCAAAAATACATACTCCATAGATGATCATTAATAAATTCTGCCTTACATTGTACTGTGGTAGCTTACGGCCATACCACCCTGAATAAGCCCAATCTCGTCTGATCTTGGAAGCCAAGCAGGATAGGGCCTGGTAAAAACTTGAATGGGAGACCGCCTGGGAATACCAGGTGCTGTAAGCCTTTATTTTTCAAGAATACATAATCAATAAAGGATCATTAATAAATACTACCTTACATTGTGCTGTGATAGCTTGCGGCCATACCAGCCTGAAAGATGCCCAATCTTGTATGATCTTGGAAGCCAAGCAGGATAGGGCCTGGTTAGTACTTGAATGGGAGACCACCTAGGAATACCAGGTGCTGTAAGCTTTTATTTTTCAAGAATTCATAATCAATAAAGGAACATTAATAAATACTACCTTACATCATGCTGTGATAGCTTGCGGCCATACCAGCCTGAAAGATGCCCAATCTTGTATGATCTTGGAAGCCAAGCAATAAAGGGCTTGGTTATTAAAGGAATTGGAGACCGCCTGGGAATACCGGGTAATGTAAGCCTTTATTTTTCAAGAATACATAATCGATAAAGGATCATTAATAAATACTAAATTACATTGTACTGTGGTAGCTTACGGCCATACCACCCTGAATAAGCCCAATCTCGTCTGATCTTGGAAGCCAAGCAGGATAGGGCCTGGTTAGTACTTGAATGGGAGACCACCTGGGAATACCAGGTGCTGTAAGCCTTTATTTTTCAAGAATACATAATCAATAAAGGATCATTAATAAATACTACCTTACATTGTGCTGTGATAGCTTGCGGCCATACCAGCTTTAAAGATGCCCAATCTCGTCTGATCTTGGAAGCCAAAGCAGGATAGGGCCTGGTTAGTACTTGGATGGGAGACCACCTCGGAATACTTGGTGCTGTAAGCTTTTATTTTTCAAGAATACATAATCAATAAAGGATCATTAATAAATACTACCTTACATTATGCTGTGATAGCTTGCAGCCATACCAGCCTGAAAGATGCCCAATCTTGTATGATCTTGGAAGCCAAGCAATAAAGGGCTTGGTTAGTAAAGGCATTGGAGACCGCCTGGGAATACCGGGTAATGTAAGCCTTTATTTTTCAAGAATACATAATCAATAAAAGATCATTAATAAATACTACCTTACATTGTGCTGTGGTAGCTTGCGGCCATACCAGCCTGAAAGATGCCCAATCTTGTATGATCTTGGAAGCCAAGCAGAATAGGGCCTGGTTAGTACTTGAATGGGAGACCACCTGGGAATACCGGGTAATGTAAGCTTTTAATTTTCCAAAAATACATACTCCATAGACGATCATTAATAAATTCTGCCTTACATTGTACTGTGGTAGCTTACGGCCATACCACCCTGAATAAGCCCAATCTCGTCTGAACTTGGATGCCAAGCAGGATAGGGCCTGGTTAGTACTTGGATGGGAGACCACCTGGGAATACCAGGTCCTGTAAACCTTTATTTTTCAAGAATACATAATCAATAGAGGATCATTAATAAATACTACCTTACATTGTGCTGTGATAGCTTGCGGCCTTACCAGCCTGAAAGATGCCCAATCTTGTATGATCTTGGAAGCCAAGAAATAAAGGGCTTGGTTAGTAAAGGTATTGGAGACCGCCTGGGAATACCGGGTAATGTAAGCCTTTATTTTTCAAGAATACATAATCAATAAAAGATCATTAATAAATACTACCTTACATTGTACTGTGGTAGCTTACGGCCATACCACCCTGAATAAGCCCAATCTCGTCTGATCTTGGAAGCCAAGCAGAATAGGGCCTGGTTAGTATTTGGATGGGAGACCACCTGGGAATACCGGATGCTGTAAGCCTTTATTTGTCAAGAATACGTAATCAATGAAGGATCATTAATAAATACTACCTTACATTGTGCTGTGATAGCTTGCGGCCATACCAGCCTGAAAGATGCCCAATCTTGTATGATCTTGGAAGCCAAGCAGGATAGGGCCTGGTTAGTACTTGGATGGGAGACCACCTAGGAATACCATGTGCTGTAAGCTTTTTTTTTTCAAGAATTCATAATCAATAAAGGAACATTAATAAATACTACCTTACATTGTCCTGTGGTAGCTTGCGGCCATACCAGCCTGAAAGATGCCCAATCTTGTATGATCTTGGAAGCCAAGCAGAATAGGGCCTGGTTAGTACTTGAATGGGAGACCACCTGGGAATACCGGGTAATGTAAGCTTTTAATTTTCCAAAAATACATACTCCATAGACGATCATTAATAAATTCTGCCTTACATTGTACTGTGGTAGCTTACGGCCATACCACCCTGAATAAGCCCAATCTCGTCTGATCTTGGATGCCAAGCAGGATAGGGCCTGGTTAGTACTTGGATGGGAGACCACCTGGGAATACCAGGTGCTGTAAACCTTTATTTTTCAAGAATACATAATCAATAGAGGATCATTAATAAATACTACCTTACATTGTGCTGTGATAGCTTGCGGCCTTACCAGCCTGAAAGATGCCCAATCTTGTATGATCTTGGAAGCCAAGCAATAAAGGGCTTGTTTAGTAAAGGCATTGGAGACCGCCTGGGAATACCGGGTAATGTAAGCCTTTATTTTTCAAGAATACATAATCAATAAAGGATCATTAATAAATACTACCTTACATTGTACTGTCGTAGCTTACGGCCATACCACCCTGAATAAGCC
>JBBDHG010000259.1:432500-447500 GCA_037951165.1 Lophius americanus | reverse complement strand
TAAAGGCATTGGAGACCGCCTGGGAATACCGGGTAATGTAAGCTTTTAATTTTCCAAAAATACATACTCCATAGATGATCATTAATAAATTCTGCCTTACATTGTACTGTGGTAGCTTACGGCCATACCACCCTGAATAAGCCCAATCTCGTCTGATCTTGGAAGCCAAGCAGGATAGGCCCTGTTTAGTACTTGGATGGGAGACCACCTTGGAATACCAGGTGCTGTAAGCTTTTATTTTTCAAGAATTCATAATCAATAAAGGAACATTAATAAATACTATCTTACATCATGCTGTGATAGCTTGCGGCCATACCAGCCTGAACGATGCCCAATCTTGTATGATCTTGGAAGCCAAGCAATAAAGGGCTTGTTTAGTAAAGGCATTGGAGACCGCCTGGGAATACCGGGTAATGTAAGCCTTTATTTTTCAAGAATACATAATCGATAAAGGATCATTAATAAATACTAAATTACATTGTACTGTGGTAGCTTACGGCCATACCACCCTGAATAAGCCCAATCTCGTCTGATCTTGGAAGCCAAGCAGGATAGGGCCTGGTTAGTACTTGAATGGGAGACCAACTGGGAATACCAGGTGCTGTAAGCCTTTATTTTTCAAGAATACATAATCAATAAAGGATCATTAATAAATACTACCTTACATTGTGCTGTGATAGCTTGCGGCCATACCAGCTTTAAAGATGCCCAATCTCGTCTGATCTTGGAAGCCAAGCAGGATAGGGCCTGGTTAGTACTTGGATGGGAGACCACCTGGGAATACTTGGTGCTGTAAGCTTTTATTTTTCAAGAATACATAATCAATAAAGGATCATTAATAAATACTACCTTACATTGTGCTGTGATAGCTTGCGGCCATACCAGCCTGAAAGATGCCCAATCTTGTATGATCTTGGAAGCCAAGCAATAAAGGGCTTGGTTAGTAAAGGCATTGGAGACCGCCTGGGAATACCGGGTAATGTAAGCCTTTATTTTTCAAGAATACATAATCAATAAAAGATCATTAATAAATACTACCTTACATTGTGCTGTGGTAGCTTGCGGCCATACCAGCCTGAAAGATGCCCAATCTTGTATGATCTTGGAAGCCAAGCAGAATAGGGCCTGGTTAGTACTTGAATGGGAGACCACCTGGGAATACCGGGTAATGTAAGCTTTTAATTTTCCAAAAATACATACTCCATAGACGATCATTAATAAATTCTGCCTTACATTGTACTGTGGTAGCTTACGGCCATACCACCCTGAATAAGCCCAATCTCGTCTGATCTTGGATGCCAAGCAGGATAGGGCCTGGTTAGTACTTGGATGGGAGACCACCTGGGAATACCAGGTGCTGTAAACCTTTATTTTTCAAGAATACATAATCAATAGAGGATCATTAATAAATACTACCTTACATTGTGCTGTGATAGCTTGCGGCCTTACCAGCCTGAAAGATGCCCAATCTTGTATGATCTTGGAAGCCAAGAAATAAAGGGCTTGGTTAGTAAAGGTATTGGAGACCGCCTGGGAATACCGGGTAATGTAAGCCTTTATTTTTCAAGAATACATAATCAATAAAAGATCATTAATAAATACTACCTTACATTGTACTGTGGTAGCTTACGGCCATACCACCCTGAATAAGCCCAATCTCGTCTGATCTTGGAAGCCAAGCAGAATAGGGCCTGGTTAGTATTTGGATGGGAGACCACCTGGGAATACCGGATGCTGTAAGCCTTTATTTGTCAAGAATACGTAATCAATGAAGGATCATTAATAAATACTACCTTACATTGTGCTGTGATAGCTTGCGGCCATACCAGCCTGAAAGATGCCCAATCTTGTATGATCTTGGAAGCCAAGCAATAAAGGGCTTGGTTATTAAAGGCATTGGAGACCGCCTGGGAATACCGGGTAATGTAAGCCTTTATTTTTCAAGAATACATAATCAATAAAGGATCATTAATAAATACTACCTTACATTGTACTGTCGTAGCTTACGGCCATACCACCCTGAATAAGCCCAATCTCGTCTGATCTTGGAAGCCAAGCAGGATAGGGCCTGGTTAGTACTTGGATGGGAGACCACCTGGGAATACTTGGTGCTGTAAGCTTTTATTTTTCTAGAATACATAATCAATAAAGGCTCATTAATTAATACTACCTTACATTGTGCTTTGATAGCTTGCAGCCATACCAGCCTGAAAGATGCCGAATCTTGTCTGATCTTAGAAGCCAAACAATAAAGGGCTTGGTTAGTAAAGGCATTGGAGACCGCCTGGGAATACCGGGTAATGTAAGCTTTTAATTTTCCAAAAATACATACTCCATAGATGTTCATTAATAAATACTACCTTACAGTGTGCTGTGATAGCTTGCGGCCATACCAGCCTGAAAGATGCCCAATCTTGTATGATCTTGGAAGCCAAGCAATAAAGGGCTTGGTTATTAAAGGCATTGGAGACCGCCTGGGAATACCGGGTATTGTAAGCTTTTAATTTTCCAAAAATACATACTCCATAGATGTTCATTAATAAATACTACCTTACATTGTCCTGTGATAGCTTGCGACCATACCAGCCTGAAAGATGCCCAATCTTGTATGATCTTGGAGGCCAAGCAGAATTGGGCCTGGTTAGTACTTCAATGGGAGACCACCTGGGAATACCAGGTGCTGTAAGCTTTTATTTTTCAAGAATACATAATCAATAAAGGATCATTAATAAATACTACCTTGAATTGTGCTGTGATAGCTTGCGGCCATACCAGCCTGAAAGATGCCCAATCTTGTATGATCTTGGAAGCCAAGCAATAAAGGGCTTGTTTAGTAAAGGCATTGGAGACCGCCTTGGAATACCGGGTAATGTAAGCCTTTATTTTTCAAGAATACATAATCAATAAAGGATCATTAATAAATACTACCTTACATTGTACTGTGGTAGCTTACGGCCATACCACCCTGAATAAGCCCAATCTCGTCTGATCTTGGAAGCCAAGCAGGATAGGGCCTGGTTAGTACTTGGATGGGAGACCACCTGGGAATACCAGGTGCTGTAAGCTTTTATTTTTGTAGAACACACAATCAATAAAGGATCATTAATAAATTCTACCTTACATTGTGCTGTGATAGCTTGCGGCCATACCAGCCTGAAAGATGCCCAATCTTGTATGATCTTGGAAGCCAAGCAATAAAGGGCTTGTTTAGTAAAGGCATTGGAGACCGCCTGGGAATACCGGGTATTGTAAGTTTTTAATTTTCCAAAAATACATACTCCATAGATGTTCATTAATAAATACTACCTTACATTGTACTGTGGTAGCTTACAGCCATACCACCCTGAATAAGCCTAATCTCGTCTGATCTTGGAAGCCAAGCAGGATAGGGCCTGGTTAGTACTTGGATGGGAGACCACCTGGGAATACTTGGTGCTGTAAGCTTTTATTTTTCAAGAATACATAATCAATAAAGGATCATTAATAAATACTACCTTACATTGTGCTGTGATAGCTTGCGGCCATACCAGCCTGAAAGATGCCCAATCTTGTATGATCTTGGAAGCCAAGCAATAAAGGGCTTGGTTAGTAAAGGCATTGGAGACCGCCTGGGAATACCGGGTAATGTAAGCCTTTATTTTTCAAGAATACATAATCAATAAAGGATCATTGATAAATACTACCTTACATTGTAGTGTGGTAGCTTGCGGCCATACCAGCCTGAAAGATGCCCAATCTTGTATGATCTTGGAAGCCAAGAACGATAGGGCTTGTTTAGTAAAGGCATTGGAGACCTCCTGGGAATACCGGGTAATGTAAGCTTTTAATTTTCCAAAAATACATACTCCATAGATGATCATTAATAAATTCTGCCTTACATTGTACTGTGGTAGCTTACGGCCATACCACCCTGAATAAGCCCAATCTCGTCTGATATTGGAAGCCAAGCAGGATAGGGCCTGGTTAGTACTTGGATGGGAGACCACCTGGGAATACCAGGTGCTGTAAGCCTTTATTTTTCAAGAATACATAATCAATAAAGGATCATTAATAAATACTATCTTACATCATGCTGTGATAGCTTGCGGCCATACCAGCCTGAAAGATGCCCAATCTTGTATGATCTTGGAAGCCAAGAACGATAGGGCTTGTTTAGTAAAGGCATTGGAGACCGCCTGGGAATACCGGGTAATGTAAGCTTTTAATTTTCCAAAAATACATACTCCATAGATGATCATTAATAAATTCTGTCTTACATTGTACTGTGGTAGTTTACGGCCCTACCACCCTGAATAAGCCCAATCTCGTCTGATCTTGGAAGCCAAGCAGGATAGGGCCTGTTTAGTACTTGGATGGGAGACCACCTTGGAATACCAGGTGCTGTAAGCTTTTATTTTTCAAGAATACATAATCATTAAAGGAACATTAATAAATACTACCTTACATCATGCTGTGATAGCTTGCGGCCATACCAGCCTGAAAGATGCCCAATCTTGTATGATCTTGGAAGCCAAGCAGGATAGGGCCTGGTTAGTACTTGAATGGGAGACCACCTAGGAATACCAGGTGCTGTAAGCTTTTATTTTTCAAGAATACATAATCAATAAAGGATCATTAATAAATACTACCTTACATCATGCTGTGATAGCTTGCGGCCATACCAGCCTGAAAGATGCCCAATCTTGTATGATCTTGGAAGCCAAACAATAAAGGGCTTGGTTAGTAAAGGCATTTGAGACCTCCTGGGAATACCGGGTAATGTAAGCTTTTAATTTTCCAAAACTACATACTCCATAGATGATCATTAATAAATACTACCTTACATTGTACTGTGGTAGTTTACGGCCATACCACCCTGAAAAAGCCCAATCTCGTCTGATCTTGGAAGCCAAGCAGGATAGGGCTTGTTTAGTACTTGGATGGGAGACCACCTAGGAATACCAGGTGCTGTAAGCTTTTTTTTTTCAAGAATTCATAATCAATAAAGGAACATTAATAAATACTACCTTACATTGTCCTGTGATAGCTTGCGGCCATACCAGCCTGAAAGATGCCCAATCTTGTATGATCTTGGAAGCCAAGAACGATAGGGCTTGTTTAGTAAAGGCATTGGAGACCGCCTGGGAATACCGGGTAATGTAAGCTTTTAATTTTCCAAAAATACATACTCCATAGATGATCATTAATAAATTCTGTCTTACATTGTACTGTGGTAGTTTACGGCCCTACCACCCTGAATAAGCCCAATCTCGTCTGATCTTGGAAGCCAAGCAGGATAGGGCCTGTTTAGTACTTGGATGGGAGACCACCTTGGAATACCAGGTGCTGTAAGCTTTTATTTTTCAAGAATACATAATCATTAAAGGAACATTAATAAATACTACCTTACATCATGCTGTGATAGCTTGCGGCCATACCAGCCTGAAAGATGCCCAATCTTGTATGATCTTGGAAGCCAAGCAGGATAGGGCCTGGTTAGTACTTGAATGGGAGACCACCTAGGAATACCAGGTGCTGTAAGCTTTTATTTTTCAAGAATAGATAATCAATAAAGGATCATTAATAAATACTACCTTACATCATGCTGTGATAGCTTGCGGCCATACCAGCCTGAAAGATGCCCAATCTTGTATGATCTTGGAAGCCAAACAATAAAGGGCTTGGTTAGTAAAGGCATTTGAGACCTCCTGGGAATACCGGGTAATGTAAGCTTTTAATTTTCCAAAACTACATACTCCATAGATGATCATTAATAAATACTACCTTACATTGTACTGTGGTAGTTTACGGCCATACCACCCTGAAAAAGCCCAATCTCGTCTGATCTTGGAAGCCAAGCAGGATAGGGCTTGTTTAGTACTTGGATGGGAGACCACCTAGGAATACCAGGTGCTGTAAGCTTTTTTTTTTCAAGAATTCATAATCAATAAAGGAACATTAATAAATACTACCTTACATTGTCCTGTGATAGCTTGCGGCCATACCAGCCTGAAAGATGCCCAATCTTGTATGATCTTGGAAGCCAAGAACGATAGGGCTTGTTTAGTAAAGGCATTGGAGACCGCCTGGGAATACCGGGTAATGTAAGCTTTTAATTTTCCAAAAATACATACTCCATAGATGATCATTAATAAATTCTGTCTTACATTGTACTGTGGTAGTTTACGGCCCTACCACCCTGAATAAGCCCAATCTCGTCTGATCTTGGAAGCCAAGCAGGATAGGGCCTGTTTAGTACTTGGATGGGAGACCACCTTGGAATACCAGGTGCTGTAAGCTTTTATTTTTCAAGAATACATAATCATTAAAGGAACATTAATAAATACTACCTTACATCATGCTGTGATAGCTTGCGGCCATACCAGCCTGAAAGATGCCCAATCTTGTATGATCTTGGAAGCCAAGCAGGATAGGGCCTGGTTAGTACTTGAATGGGAGACCACCTAGGAATACCAGGTGCTGTAAGCTTTTATTTTTCAAGAATACATAATCAATAAAGGATCATTAATAAATACTACCTTACATCATGCTGTGATAGCTTGCGGCCATACCAGCCTGAAAGATGCCCAATCTTGTATGATCTTGGAAGCCAAACAATAAAGGGCTTGGTTAGTAAAGGCATTTGAGACCTCCTGGGAATACCGGGTAATGTAAGCTTTTAATTTTCCAAAACTACATACTCCATAGATGATCATTAATAAATACTACCTTACATTGTACTGTGGTAGTTTACGGCCATACCACCCTGAAAAAGCCCAATCTCGTCTGATCTTGGAAGCCAAGCAGGATAGGGCTTGTTTAGTACTTGGATGGGAGACCACCTAGGAATACCAGGTGCTGTAAGCTTTTTTTTTTCAAGAATTCATAATCAATAAAGGAACATTAATAAATACTACCTTACATTGTCCTGTGATAGCTTGCGGCCATACCAGCCTGAAAGATGCCCAATCTTGTATGATCTTGGAAGCCAAGCAGAATAGGGCCTGGTTAGTACTTGAATGGGAGACCACCTGGGAATACCGGGTAATGTAAGCTTTTAATTTTCCAAAAATACATACTCCATAGACGATCATTAATAAATTCTGCCTTACATTGTACTGTGGTAGCTTACGGCCATACCACCCTGAATAAGCCCAATCTCGTCTGATCTTGGATGCCAAGCAGGATAGGGCCTGGTTAGTACTTGGATGGGAGACCACCTGGGAATACCAGGTGCTGTAAACCTTTATTTTTCAAGAATACATAATCAATAAAGGATCATTAATAAATACTACCTTACATTGTCCTCTGATAGCTTGCGGCCATACCAGCCTGAAAGATGCCCAATCTTGTATGATCTTGAAAGCCAAGCAATAAAGGGCTTGGTTATTAAAGGCATTGGAGACCGCCTAGGAATACCGGGTAATGTAAGCCTTTATTTTTCAAGAATACATAATCGATAAAGGATCATTAATAAATACTACCTTACATTGTACTGTGGTAGCTTACGGCCATACCACCCTGAATAAGCCCAATCTCGTCTGATCTTGGAAGCCAAGCAGGATAGGGCCTGGTTAGTACTTGGATGGGAGACCACCTGGGAATACCAGGTGCTGTAAGCTTTTATTTTTCTAGAGTACATAATCAATAAAAGATCATTAATAAATACTACCTTACATTGTACTTTGGTAGCTTACGGTCATACCACCCTGAATAAGCCCAATCTTGTCTGATCTTGGAGGCCAAGCAAAATTGGGCCTGGTTAGTACTTCAATGGGAGACCACCTGGGAATACCAGGTGCTGTAAGCCTTTATTTTTCAAGAATACATAATCAAAAAAAGATCATTAATAAATACTACCTTACATTGTACTGTGGTAGCTTACGGTCATACCACCCTGAATAAGCCCAATCTTGTCTGATCTTGGAAACCTAGCAGGATAGGGCCTGGTTAGTACTTGGATGGGAGACCACCTGGGAATACCAGATGCTGTAAGCTTTTATTTTTCTAGAATACATAATCAATAAAGGATCATTAATAAATACTACCTTACAATGTGCTGTGATAGCTTGCAGCCAAACCAGCCTGAAAGATGCCCAATCTTGTAAGATCTTGGAAGCCAAGCAATAAAGTGCTTGGTTAGTAAAGGCATTGGAGACCGCCTGGGAATACCGGGTAATGTAAGCCTTTATTTTTCAAGAATACATAATCAATAAAAGATCATTAATAAATACTACCTTACATTGTACTGTGGTAGCTTACGGCCATACCACCCTGAATAAGCCCAATCTTGTATGATCTTGGAAGCCAAGCAGGATAGGGCCTGGTTAGTACTTGGATGGGAGACCACCTGGGAATACCAGGTGCTGTAAGCCTTTATTTTTCAAGAATACATAATCAATAAAGGATCATTAATAAATACTACCTTACATTGTCCTGTTATAGCTTGCGGCCATACCAGCCTGAAAGATGCCCAATCTTGTATGATCTTGGAAGCCAAACAATAAAGGGCTTGGTTAGTAAAGGCATTTGAGACCTCCTGGGAATACCGGGTAATGTAAGCTTTTAATTTTCCAAAACTACATACTCCATAGATGATCATTAATAAATACTACCTTACATTGTACTGTGGTAGCTTACGGCCATACCACCCTGAATAAGCCCAATCTCGTCTGATCTTGGAAGCCAAGCAGGATAGGGCCTGGTTAGTATTTGGATGTGAGACCACCTGGGAATACCGGATGCTGTAAGCCTTTATTTGTCAAGAATACGTAATCAATGAAGGATCATTAATAAATACTACCTTACATTGTGCTGTGATAGCTTGCGGCCATACCAGCCTGAAAGATGCCCAATCTTGTATGATCTTGGAAGCCAAGAACGATAGGGCTTGTTTAGTAAAGGCATTGGAGACCGCCTGGGAATACCGGGTAATGTAAGCTTTTAATTTTCCAAAAATACATACTCCATAGATGATCATTAATAAATTCTGCCTTACATTGTACTGTGGTAGCTTACGGCCATACCACCCTGAATAGGCCCAATCTCGTCTGATCTTGGAAGCCGAGCAGGAAAGGGCCTGGTTAGTACTAGGATGGGAGACCACCTGGGAATACCAGGTGCTGTAAGCCTTTATTTTTGAAGAATACATAATCAATAAAGGATCATTAATAAATACTACCTTACACTGTCCTGTGATAGCTTGCGGCCATACCAGCCTGAAAGATGCCCAATCTTGTATGATCTTGGAAGCCAAGCAATAAAGGGCTTGGTTAGTAAAGGCATTGGAGACCGCCTGGGAATACCGGGTAATGTAAGCCTTTATTTTTCAAGAATACATAATCAATAAAGGATCATTAATAAATACTACCTTACATTGTACTGTGATAGCTTGCGGCCATACCAGCCTGAAAGATGCCCAATCTTGTATGATCTTGGAAGCCAAGCAGGATAGGGCCTGGTTAGTACTTGGATGGGAGACCTCCTGGGAATACCAGGTGTTGTAAGCCTTTATTTTTCAAGAATACATAATCAATAAAGGATAATTAATAAATACTACCTTACATTGTACTGTGGTAGCTTACGGCCATACCACCCTGAATAAGCCCAATCTTGTATGATCTTGGAAGCCAAGCAATAAAAGGCCTGGTTAGTAAAGGCATTGGAGACCGCCTGGGAATACTGGGTAATGTAAGCCTTTATTTTTCAAGAATACATACTCCATAGATGATCATTAATAAATTCTGCCTTACATTGTACTGTGGTAGCTTACGGCCATACCACCCTGAATAAGCCCAATCTCATCTGATCTTGGATGCCAAGCAGGATAGGGCCTGGTTAGTACTTGGATGGGATACCACCTGGGAATACCAGGTGCTGTAAGCCTTTATTTTTCAAAAATACATAATCAATAAAGGATCATTAATAAATACTACCTTACATTGTGCTGTGATAGCTTGCGGCCATACCAGCCTGAAAGATGCCCAATATTGTATGATCTTGGAAGCCAAGCAGGATAGGGCCTGGTTAGTACTTGGATGGAAGACCACCTGGGAATAGCAGGTGCTGTAAGCTTTTATTTCTCTAGAATACACAATCAATAAAAGATCATTAATAAATACTACCTTACATTGTGCTGTGGTAGCTTGCGGCCATACCAGCCTGAAAGATGCCCAATCTTGTATGATCTTGGAAGCCAAGCAATAAAGGGCTTGGTTATTAAAGGCATTGGAGACCGCCTGGGAATACCGGGTAATGTAAGCCTTTATTTTTCAAGAATACATAATCGATAAAGGATCATTAATAAATACTACCTTACATTGTACTGTGGTAGCTTACGGCCATACCACCCTGAATAAGCCCAATCTCGTCTGATCTTGGAAGCCAAGCAGGATAGGACCTGGTTAGTACTTGAATGGGAGACCACTTGGGAATACCAGGTGCTGTAAGCTTTTTTTTTTCAAGAATTCATAATCAATAAAGGAATATTAATAAATACTACCTTACGTCCTGTGATAGCTTGCGGCCATACCAGCCTGAAAGATGCCCAATCTTCTATGATCTTGGAAGCCAAGCAATAAAGGGCTTGTTTAGTAAAGGCATTGGAGACCGCCTGGGAATACCGGGTAATGTAAGCTTTTAATTTTCCAAAAATACATACTCCATAGATGATCATTAATAAATTCTGCCTTACATTGTACTTTGGTAGCTTACGGCCATACCACCCTGAATAAGCCCAATCTCGTCTGATCTTGGATGCCAAGCAGGATAGGGCCTGGTTAGTACTTGGATGGGAGACCTCCTGGGAATACCAGGTGCTGTAAGCCTTTATTTTTCAAGAATACATAATCAATAAAGGAATCAATAATAAATACTACCTTACATTGTGCTGTGATAGCTTGCGGCCATACCAGCCTGAAAGATGCCCAATCTTGTATGATCTTGGAAGCCAAGCAATAAAAGGCTTGGTTAGTAAAGGCATTGGAGACCGCCTGGGAATACTGGGTAATGTAAGCCTTTATTTTTCAAGAATACATACTCCATAGATGATCATTAATAAATTCTGCCTTACATTGTACTGTGGTAGCTTACGGCCATACCACCCTGAATAAGCCCAATCTCATCTGATCTTGGATGCCAAGCAGGATAGGGCCTGGTTAGTACTTAGATGGGAGACCACCTGGGAATACCAGGTGCTGTAAGCCTTTATTTTTCAAAAATACATAATCAATAAAGGATCATTAATAAATACTACCTTACATTGTGCTGTGATAGCTTGCAGCCATACCAGCCTGAAAGATGCCCAATCTTGTATGATCTTGGAAGCCAAGCAATAACGGGCTTGGTTATTAAAGGCATTGGAGACCGCCTGGGAATACCGGGTAATGTAAGCCTTTGTTTTTCAAGAATACATAATCGATAAAGGATCATTAATAAATACTACCTTACATTGTACTGTGGTAGCTTACGGCCATACCAGCCTGAAAGATGCCCAATCTCGTCTGATCTTGGAAGCCAAGCAGGATAGGACCTGGTTAGTACTTGAATGGGAGACCACCTGGGAATACCAGGTGCTGTAAGCTTTTATTTTTCAAGAATACATAATCAATAAAGGATCATTAATAAATACTACCTTACATTGTCCTGTGATAGCTTGCGGCCATACCAGCCTGAAAGATGCCCAATCTCTTATGATCTTGGAAGCCAAACAATAAAGGGCTTGGTTAGTAAAGGCATTTGAGACCGCCTGGGAATACCGGGTAATGTAAGCTTTTAATTTTCCAAAACTACGTACTCCATAGATGATCATTAATAAATACTAACTTACATTGTACTGTGGTAGCTTACGGCCATACCACCCTGAATTAACCCAATCTCGTCTGATCTTGGAAGCCAAGCAGGATAGGGCCTGGTTAGTACTTGGATGGGAGACCACCTGGGAATACCAGGTGCTGTAAGCCTTTACTTTTCAAGAATACGTAATCAATAAAGGATCATTAATAAATACTACCTTACATTGTGCTGTGATAGCTTGCGGCCATACCAGCCTGAAAGATGCCCAATCTTGTATGATCTTGGAAGCCAAGAAATAAAGGGCTTGGTTATTAAAGGCATTGGAGACCGCCTGGGAATACCGAGTATTGTAAGCTTTTAATTTTCCAAAAATACATACTCCATAGATGTTCATTAATAAATACTAAATTACATTGTACTGTGGTAGCTTACGGCCATACCACCCTGAATAAGCCCAATCTCGTCTGATCTTGGAAGCCAAGCAGGATAGGGCCTGGTTAGTACTTGAATGGAAGACCACCTGGGAATAGCAGGTGCTGTAAGCTTTTATTTTTCAAGAATACATAATCAATAAAGGATCAATAATAAATACTACCTTACATTGTGCTGTGATAGCTTGCGGCCATACCAGCCTGAAAGATGCCCAATCTTTTATGATCTTGGAAGCCAAACAATAAAGGGCTTGGTTAGTAAAGGCATTTGAGACCGCCTGGGAATACCGGGTAATGTAAGCTTTTAATTTTCCAAAAATACATACTCCATAGATGATCATTAATAAATTCTGCCTTACATTGTACTGTGGTAGCTTACGGCCATACCACCCTGAATAAGCCCAATCTTGTCTGATCTTGGAAGCCAACCAGGATAGGGCCTGGTTAGTACTTGGATGGGAGACCACCTAGGAATACCAGGTGCTGTAAGCTTTTTTTTTTCAAGTATACATAATCAATAAAGAATCATTAATAAATACTACCTTACATTGTACTGTGGTAGCTTACGGCCATACCACCCTGAATAAGCCCAATCTCGTCTGATCTTGGAAGCCAAGCAGGATAGGGCCTGGTTAGTACTTTGATGGGAGACCACCTGGGAATACCAGGTGCTGTAAGCTTTTATTTTTGTAGAACACACAATCAATAAAAGATCATTAATAAATACTACCTTACATTGTGCTGTGGTAGCTTGCGGCCTTACCAACCTGAAAGTTGCCCAATCTTGTATGATCTTGGAAGCAAAGAACGATAGGGCTTGTTTAGTAAAGGCATAGGAGACCGCCTGGGAATACCGGGTAATGTAAGCTTTTAATTTTCCAAAAATACATACTCCATAGATGATCATTAATAAATTCTGCCTTACATTGTACTTTGGTAGCTTACGGCCATACCAGCCTGAAAGATGCCCAATCTTCTATGATCTTGGAAGCCAAGCAATAAAGGGCTTGTTTAGTAAAGGCATTGGAGACCGCCTGGGAATACCGGGTAATGTAAGCCTTTATTTTTCAAGAATACATAATCCATAGATGATCATTAATAAATTCTGCCTTACATTGCACTGTGGTAGCTTACGGTCATACCACCCTGAATAAGCCCAACTCGTCTGATCTTGGAAGCCAAGCAGGATAGGGCCTGGTTAGTACTTGGATGGGAGACCACCTAGGAATACCAGGTGCTGTAAGCTTTTTTTTTTCAAGAATTCATAATCAATAAAGGATCATTAATAAATACTCCCTTACATTGTGCTGTGATAGCTTGCGGCCATACCAGTCTGAAAGATGCCCAATCTTGTATGATCTTGGAAGCCAAGAAATAAAGGGCTTGGTTATTAAAGGCGTTGGAGACCGCCTGGGAATACCGAGTATTGTAAGCTTTTAATTTTCCAAAAATACATACTCCATAGATGTTCATTAAGAAATACTACCTTACATTGTATTGTGGTAGCTTACGGCCATACCACCCTGAATTAACCCAATCTCGTCTGATCTTGGAAGCCAAGCAGGATAGGGCCTGGTTAGTACTTGGATGGGAGACCACCTGGGAATACCAGGTGCTGTAAGCTTCTATTTTTCAAGAATACAAAATCAATAAAGGATCATTAATAAATACTACCTTACATTGTGCTGTGATAGCTTGCGGCCATACCAGCTTGAAATATGCCCGATCTTGGAAGCCAAGAACGATAGGGCTTGTTTAGTAAAGGCATTGGAGACCGCCTGGGAATACCGGGTAATGTAAGCTTTTAATTTTCCAAAAATACATACTCCATAGATGTTCATTAATAAATACTAAATTACATTGTACTGTGGTAGCTTACGGCCATACCACCCTGAATTAACCCAATCTCGTCTGATCTTGGAAGCCAAGCAGGATAGGGCCTGGTTAGTACTTGGATGGGAGACCACCTGGGAATACCGGGTAATGTAAGCTTTTAATTTTCCAAAAATACATACTCCATAGATGATCATTAATAAATTCTGCCTTACATAGTACTGTGGTAGCTTACGGCCATACCACTCTGAATAAGCCCAATCTCGTCTGATCTTGGATGCCAAGCAGGATAGGGCCTGGTTAGTACTTGGATGGGAGACCTCCTGGGAATACCAGGTGCTGTAAGCCTTTATTTTTCAAGAATACATAATCAATAAAGGATCATTAATAAATACTACCTTACATTGTGCTGTGATAGCTTGCGGCCATACCAGCCTGAAAGATGCCCAATCTTGTATGATCTTGGAAGCCAAGCAATAAAAGGCTTGGTTAGTAAAGGCATTGGAGACCGCCTGGGAATACTGGGTAATGTAAGCCTTTATTTTTCAAGAATACATACTCCATAGATGATCATTAATAAATTCTGCCTTACATTGTACTGTGGTAGCTTACGGCCATACCACCCTGAATAAGCCCAATCTCGTCTGATCTTGGAAGCCAAGCAGGATAGGGCCTTGTTAGTACTTGGATGGGAGACCACCTGGGAATACCGGGTAATGTAAGCTTTTAATTTTCCAAAAATACATACTCCATAGATGATCATTAATAAATTCTGCCTTACATTGTACTTTGGTAGCTTACGGCCATACCACTCTGAATAAGCCCAATCTCGTCTGATCTTGGATGCCAAGCAGGATAGGGCCTTGTTAGTACTTGGATGGGAGACCTCCTGGGAATACCAGGTGCTGTAAGCCTTTATTTTTCAAGAATACATAATCAATAAAGGATCATTGATAAATACTAC
>JBBDHG010000259.1:425000-430000 GCA_037951165.1 Lophius americanus | reverse complement strand
AATCTCGTCTGATCTTGGAAGCCAAGCAGGATAGGGCCTGCTTAGTACTTCGATGGGAGACCACCTGGGAATATCAGGTGCTGTAAGTCTTTATTTTTCAAGAATACATAATCAATAAAGGATCATTAATAAATACTACCTTACATTGTACTGTGGAAGCTTACGGCCATACCACCCTGAATAAGCCCAATCTCGTCTGATCTTGGAAGAAGAGCAGGATAGGGCCTGGTTAGTACTTGGATGGGAGACCACCTGGGAATACTTGCTGCTGTAAGCTTTTATTTTTCTAGAATACATAATCAATAAAGGATCATTAATAAATACTACCTTACATTGTGCTGTGATAGCTTGCGGCCATACCAGCCTGAAAGATGCCCAATCTTGTATGATCTTGGAAGCCAAGAACGATAGGGCTTGTTTAGTAAAGGCATTGGAGACCGCCTGGGAATACCGGGTATTGTAAGCTTTTAATTTTCCAAAAATACATACTCCATAGATGATCATTAATAAATTCTGCCTGACATTGTACTGTGGTAGCTTACGGCCATACCACCCTGAATAAGCCCAATCTCGTCTGATTTTGGATGCCAAGCAGGATAGGGCCTGGTTAGTACTTGGATGGGAGACCAACTGGGAATACCAGGTGCTGTAAGCCTTTATTTTTCAAGAATACATAATCAATAAAGGATCATTAATAAATACTACCTTAAATTGTCCTGTGATAGCTTGCGGCCATACCAGCCTGAAAGATGCCCAATCTTCTATGATCTTGGAAGCCAAGCAGGATAGGGCCTGGTTAGTACTTGGATGGGAGACCACCTGGGAATACCAGGTGCTGTAAGCTTTTTTTTTTCAAGAATTCATAATCAATAAAGGAACATTAATAAATACTACCTTACATTGTCCTGTAATAGCTTGCGGCCATACCAGCCTGAAAGATGCCCAATCTTGTATGATCTTGGAAGCCAAGCAATAAAGGGCTTTTTTAGTAAAGGCATTGGAGACCGCCTGGGAATACCGGGTAATGTAAGCTTTTAATTTTCCAAAACTACATACTCCATAGATGATCATTAATAAATTCTGCCTTACATTGTACTGTGGTAGCTTACGGCCATACCACCCTGAATAAGCCCAATCTCGTCTGATCTTGGAAGCCAAGCAGGATAGGGCCTGGTTAGTACTTGGATGGGAGACCAACTGGGAATACCAGGTGCTGTAAGCCTTCACTTTTCAAGAATAAATAATCAATAAAGGATCATTAATAAATACTACCTTACATTGTGCTGTGATAGCTTGCGGCCATACCAGCCTGAAAGATGCCCAATCTTCTATGATCTTGGAAGCCAAGCAATAAAGGGCTTGTTTAGTAAAGGCATTGGAGACCGCCTGGGAATACCGGGTAATGTAAGCTTTTAATTTATCCAAAAATACATACTCCATAGATCATCATTAATAAATTCTGCCTTACATTGTACTGTGGTAGCTTACGGCCATACCACCCTGAATAAGCCCAATCTCGTCTGATCTTGGAAGCCAAGCAGGATAGGGCCTGGTTAGTACTTGGATGGGAGACCACCTGGGAATATCAGGTGCTGTAAGCCTTTATTTTTCAAGAATACATAATCAATAAAGGATCATTAATAAATAGTACCTTACATTGTACTGTGGAAGCTTACGGCCATACCACCCTGAATTTGCCCAATCTCGTCTGATCTTGGAAGCCAAGCAGGATAGGGCCTGGTTTGTACTTGGATGGGAGACCACCTGGAAATACCAGGTGCTGTAAGCTTTTATTTTTGTAGAACACACAATCAATAAAGGATCATTAATAAATACTACCTTACATTGTGCTGTGGTAGCTTGCGGCCATACCAACCTGAAAGATGCCCAATCTTGTATGATCTTGGAAGCCAAGCAATAAAGGGCTTGGTTATTAAAGGCATTGGAGACCGCCTGGGAATACCGGGTATTGTAAGTTTTTAATTTTCCAAAAATACATACTCCATAGATGATCGTTAATAAATACTACCTTACATTGTACTGTGGTAGCTTACGGCCATACCACCCTGAATAAGCCCAATCTCGTCTGATCTTGGAAACCTAGGAGGATAGGGCCTAGTTAGTACTTGGATGGGAGACCACCTGGGAATACCAGGTGCTGTAAGCTTTTATTTTTGTAGAACACACAATCAATAAAGGATCATTAATAAATACTACCTTACATTGTGCTGTGATAGCTTGCGGCCATACCAGCCTGAAAGATGCCCAATCTTGTATGATCTTGGAAGCCAAGCAGGATAGGGCCTGGTTAGTACTTGAATGGAAGACCACCTGGGAATACCAGGTGCTGTAAGCCTTTATTTTTCAAGAATACATAATCAATAAAGGATCATTAATAAATACTACCTTACATTGTTCTGTGATAGCTTACGGCCATACCAGCCTGAATAAGCCCAATCTCGTCTGATCTTGGAAGCCAAGCAGGATAGGGCCTGGTTAGTACTTGGATGGGAGACCACCTGGGAATACCAGGTGCTGTAAGCCTTTATTTTTCAAGAATACATAATCAATAAAGGATCATTAATAAATACTACCTTACATTGTCCTGTGATAGCTTGCGGCCATACCAGCCTGAAAGATGCCAAATCTTGTATGATCTTGGAAGCCAAGCAATAAAGGGGTTGGTTAGTAAAGGCATTGGAGACCGCCTGGGAATACCGGGTAATGTAAGCTTTTAATTTTCCAAAAATACATACTCCATAGATGATCATTAATAAATACTAACTTACATTGTACTGTGGTAGCTTACGGCCATACCACCCTGAAAGATGCCCAATCTTGTATGATCTTGGAAGCCAAGCAGGATAGGGCCTGGTTAGTACTTGGATGGGAGACCACCTGGGAATACCAGGTGCTGTAAGCCTTTATTTTTCAAGAATACATAATCAATAAAGGATCATTAATAAATACTACCTTGAATTGTGCTGTGATAGCTTGCGGCCATACCAGCCTGAAAGATGTCCAATCTTGTATGATCTTGGAAGCCAAGAACGATAGGGCCTGGTTAGTACTTGGATGGGAGACCACCTGGGAATACCAGGGGCTGTAAGCTTTTATTTTTCTAAAGTACATAATCAATAAAAGATCATTAATAAATACTACCTTACATTGTACTGTGATAGCTTACGGCCATACCACCCTGAATAAGCCCAATCTCGTCTGATCTTGGAAGCCAAGCAGGATAGGGCCTGGCTAGTACTTGGATGGGAGACCACCTGGGAATACCAGGTGCTGTAAGCTTTTATTTTTCTAGAATACATAATCAATAAAGTATCATTAATAAATACTACCTTACATTGTGCTGTGATAGCTTGCGGCCATACCAGCCTGAAAGATGCCCAATCTTGTATGATCTTGGAAGCCAAACAATAAAGGGCTTGGTTAGTAAAGGCATTGGAGACCGCCTGGGAATACCGGGTAATGTAAGCCTTTATTTTTCAAGAATACATAATCGATAAAGGATCATTAATAAATACTATCTTACATTGTATTGTGGTAGCTTACGGCCATACCACCCTGAATAAGCCCAATCTCGTCTGATCTTGGAAGCCAAGCAGGATAGGGCCTGGTTAGTACTTGAATGGAAGACCACCTGGGAATACCAGGTGCTGTAAGCCTTTATTTTTCAAGAATACATAATCAATAAAGTATCATTAATAAATACTACCTTACATTGTGCTGTGATAGCTTGCGGCCATACCAGCCTGAAAGATGCCCAATCTTGTATGATCTTGGAAGCCAAGCAATAAAGGGCTTGGTTAGTAAAGGCATTGGAAACCGTCTGGGAATACCGGGTATTGTAAACTTTTAATTTTCCAAAAATACATACTCCATAGATGATCGTTAATAAATTCTGCCTTACATTGTGCTTTGGTAGCTTACGGCCATACCACCCTGAATAAGCCCAATCTCGTCTGATAGTGGAAGCCAAGCAGGATAGGGCCTGGTTTGTACTTGGATGGGAGACCACCTGGAAATACCAGGTGCTGTAAGCTTTTATTTTTGTAGAACACACAATCAATAAAGGATCATTAATAAATACTACCTTACATTGTGCTGTGGTAGCTTGCGGCCATACCAACCTGAAAGATGCCCAATCTTGTATGATCTTGGAAGCCAAGCAATAAAGGGCTTGGTTATTAAAGGCATTGGAGACCGCCTGGGAATACCGGGTATTGTAAGTTTTTAATTTTCCAAAAATACATACTCCATAGATGATCGTTAATAAATACTACCTTACATTGTACTGTGGTAGCTTACGGCCATACCACCCTGAATAAGCCCAATCTCGTCTGATCTTGGAAACCTAGGAGGATAGGGCCTAGTTAGTACTTGGATGGGAGACAACCTGGGAATACCAGGTGCTGTATGCTTTTATTTTTCTAGAATACATAATCAATAAAGTATCATTAATAAATACTACCTTACATTGTGCTGTGATAGCTTGCGGCCATACCAGCCTGAAAGATGCCCAATATTGTATGATCTTGGAAGCCAAACAATAAAGGGCTTGTTTAGTAAAGGCATTGGAGATCGCCTGGGAATACCGGGTAATGTAAGCCTTTATTTTTCAAGAATACATAATCGATAAAGGATCATTAATAAATACTACCTTACATTGTGCTGTGATAGCTTGTGGCCATACCAGCCTGAAAGATGCCCAATCTTGTATGATTTTGGAAGCCAAGCAATAAAGGGCTTGTTAAGTAAAGGCATTGGAGACCGCCTGGGAATACCGGGTAAAGTAAGACTTTATTTTTCAAGAATACATACTCCATGGATGATCATTAATAAATTCTGCCTTACATTGTACTGTGGTAGCTTACGGCCATACCACCCTGAATAAGCCCAATCTCGTCTGATCTTGGATGCCAAGCAGGATAGGGCCTGGTTAGTACTTGGATGGGAGACCGCCTGGGAATACCGGGTAATGTAAGCCT
>JBBDHG010000259.1:400000-415000 GCA_037951165.1 Lophius americanus | reverse complement strand
CCAAAAATACATACTCCATAGATGATCATTAATAAATTCTGCCTTACATTGTGCTGTGATAGCTTGCGGCCATACCAGCCTGAATAAGCCCAATCTCATCTGATCTTGGAAGCCAAGCAGGATAGGGCCTGGTTAGTACTTGGATGGGAGACCACCTGGGAATACCAGGTGCTGTAAGCTTTTATTTTTCTAGAATACATAATCAATAAAAGGATCATTAATAAATACTACCTTACATTGTGCTGTGATAGCTTGCGGCCATACCAGCCTGAAAGATGCCCAATCTTGTATGATCTTGGAAGCCAAACAATAAAGGGCTTGGTTAGTAAAGGCATTGGAGACCGCCTTGGAATACCGGATAATGTAAGCTTTTAATTTTCCAAAAATATATACTCCATAGATGATCATTAATAAATACTACCTCACATTGTACTGTGGTAGCTTACGGCCATACCACCCTGAATAAGCCCAATCTCGTCTGATCTTGGAAGCCAAGCAGGAAAGGGCCTGGTTAGTACTTGGATGGGAGACCACCTGGGAATACCAGGTGCTGTAAGCTTTTTTTTTTCAAGAATTCATAATCAATAAAGGAACATTAATAAATACTACCTTACATTGTCCAGTGATAGCTTGCGGCCATACCAGCCTGAAAGATGCCAAATCTTGTATGATCTTGGAAGCCAAGCAATAAAGGGCTTGTTTAGTAAAGGCATTGGAGACCGCCTGGGAATACCGGGTAATGTAAGCTTTTAATTTTCCAAAAATACATACTCCATAGATGATCATTAATAAATTCTGCCTTACATTGTACTGTGGTAGCTTACGGCCATACCACCCTGAATAAGCCCAATCTCGTCTGATCTTGGAAGCCAAGCAGGATAGGGCCTGGTTAGTACTTGGATGGGAGACCACCTGGGAATACCAGGTGCTGTAAGCTTTTATTTTTGTAGAACACACAATCAATAAAGGATCATTAATAAATACTACCTTACATTGTGCTGTGGTAGCTTGCGGCCATACTAACCTGAAAGATGCCCAATCTTGTATGATCTTGGAAGCCAATCAATAAAGGGCTTGTTTAGTAAAGGCATTGGAGACCGCCTGGGAATACCGGGTAATGTAAGCTTTTATTTTCCAAGAATACATAATCAATAAAAGATCATTAATAAATACTACCTTACATTGTACTGTGGTAGCTTACGGCCATACCACCCTGAATAAGCCCAATCTCGTCTGATCTTGGAAGCCAAGCAGGATAGGGCCTGGTTAGTACTTGGATGGGAGACCACCTGGGAATACCAGGTGCTGTAAGCCTTTATTTTTCAAGAATACGTAATCAATAAAGGATCATTAATAAATACTACCTTACATTGTGCTGTGATAGCTTGCGGCCATACCAGCCTGGAAGAAGCCCAATCTTGTATGATCTTGGAAGCCAAGCAGGATAGGGCCTGGTTAGTACTTGAATGGGAGACCACCTGGGAATACCAAGTGCTGTAAGCTTTTATTTTTCAAGAATACATAATCAATAAAGGATCATTAATAAATACTACCTTACATTGTGCTGTGATAGCTTGCGGCCATACCAGCCTGAGAGATGCCCAATCTTGTATGATCTTGGAAGCCAAGCAGGATAGGGCCTGGTTAGTACTTGAATGGGAGACCACCTGGGAATACCAAGTGCTGTAAGCTTTTATTTTTCAAGAATACATAATCAATAAAGGATCATTAATAAATACTACCTTACATTGTGCTGTGGTAGCTTACGGCCATACTACCCTGAATAAGCCCAATCTCGTCTGATCTTGGAAGCCAAGCAGGATAGGGCCTGGTTAGTACTTGGATGGGAGACCACCTGGGAATACCAGGTGCTGTAAGCCTTTATTTTTGTAGAACACACAATCAATAAAGGATCATTAATAAATACTACCTTACATTGTGCTGTGGTAGCTTGCGGCCATACTAACCTGAAAGATGCCCAATCTTGTATGATCTTGGAAGCCAATCAATAAAGGGCTTGTTTAGTAAAGGCATTGGAGACCGCCTGGGAATACCGGGTAATGTAAGCTTTTATTTTCCAAGAATACATAATCAATAAAAGATCATTAATAAATACTACCTTACATTGTACTGTGGTAGCTTACGGCCATACCACCCTGAATAAGCCCAATCTCGTCTGATCTTGGAAGCCAAGCAGGATAAGGCCTGGTTAGTACTTGGATGGGAGACCACCTGGGAATACCAGGTGCTGTAAGCCTTTATTTTTCAAGAATACGTAATCAATAAAGGATCATTAATAAATACTACCTTACATTGTGCTGTGATAGCTTGCGGCCATACCAGCCTGGAAGAAGCCCAATCTTGTATGATCTTGGAAGCCAAGCAGGATAGGGCCTGGTTAGTACTTGAATGGGAGACCACCTGGGAATACCAAGTGCTGTAAGCTTTTATTTTTCAAGAATACATAATCAATAAAGGATCATTAATAAATACTACCTTACATTGTGCTGTGATAGCTTGCGGCCATACCAGCCTGAGAGATGCCCAATCTTGTATGATCTTGGAAGCCAAGCAGGATAGGGCCTGGTTAGTACTTGAATGGGAGACCACCTGGGAATACCAAGTGCTGTAAGCTTTTATTTTTCAAGAATACATAATCAATAAAGGATCATTAATAAATACTACCTTACATTGTGCTGTGGTAGCTTACGGCCATACTACCCTGAATAAGCCCAATCTCGTCTGATCTTGGAAGCCAAGCAGGATAGGGCCTGGTTAGTACTTGGATGGGAGACCACCTGGGAATACTTGGTGCTGTAAGCTTTTTTTTTTCAAGAATACATAATCAATAAAGGATCATTAATAAATACTACCTTACATTGTGCTGTGGTAGCTTGCGGCCATACTAACCTGAAAGATGCCCAATCTTGTATGATCTTGGAAGCCAAGAACGATAGGGCTTGTTTAGTAAAGGCATTGGAGACCGCCTGGGAATACCGGGTAATGTAAGCTTTTCATTTTCCAAAAATACATACTCCATAGATGATCATTAATAAATACTACCTTACATTGTACTGTGGTAGCTTACGGCCATACCACCCTGAGTAAGCCCAATCTCGTCTGATCTTGGAAGCCAAGCAGGATAGGGCCTGGTTAGTACTTGGATGGGAGACCACCTGGGAATACCAGGTGCTGTAAGCCTTTATTTTTCAAGAATACGTAATCAATAAAGGATCATTAATAAATACTACCTTACATTGTGCTGTGATAGCTTGCAGCCATAGCAGCCTGAAAGATGCCCAATCTTGTATGATCTTGGAAGCCAAGCAATAAAGGGCTTGGTTATTAAAGGCATTGGAGACCGCCTGGGAATACTGGGTAATGTAAGCCTTTATTTTTCAAGAATACATAATCAATAAAGGATCATTAATAAATACTACCTTACATTGTCCTGTGATAGCTTGCGGCCATACCAGCCTGAAAGATGCCCAATCTTCTACGATCATGGAAGCCAAGAAATAAAGGGCTTGGTTAGTAAAGGCATTGGAGACCGCCTGGGAATACCGGGTAATGTAAGCCTTTATTTTTCAAGAATACATAATCAATAAAAGATCATTAATAAATACTACCTTACATTGTACTGTGGTAGCTTACGGCCATACCACCCTGAATAAGCCCAATCTCATCTGATCTTGGAAGCCAAGCAGGATAGGGCCTGGTTAGTACTTGGATGGGAGACCACCTGGGAATACTTGGTGCTGTAAGCTTTTATTTTTCTAGAATACATAATCAATAAAAGGATCATTAATAAATACTACCTTACATTTTGCTGTGATAGCTTGCAGCCATACCACCCTGAATAAGCCCAATCTCGTCTGATCTTGGATGCCAAGCAGGATAGGGTCTGGTTAGTACTTGGATGGGAGACCACCTGGGAATACCAGGTGCTGTAAGCCTTTATTTTTCAAGAATACATAATAAATAAAGGATCATTAATAAATACTACCTTACATTGTGCTGTGATAGCTTGCGGCCATACAAGTCTGAAAGATGCCCAATCTTGTATGATCTTGGAAGCCAAGAAATAAAGGGCTTGTTTAGTAAAGGCATTTGAGACCGCCTGGCAATACCGGGTAATGTAAGCTTTTAATTTTCCAAAACTACATACTCCATAGATGATCATTTATAAATACTACCTTACATTGTATTGTGGTAGCTTACGGCCATACCACCCTGAATAAGCCCAATCTCGTCTGATCTTGGAAGCCAAGCAGGATAGTGCCTGGTTAGTACTTGGATGGGAGACCACCTGGGAATACCAGGTGCTGTAAGCCTTTATTTTTCAAGAATACATAATCAATAAAGGATCATTAATAAATACTACCTTACATTGTATAGTGGTAGCTTGCGGCCATACCAGCCTGAAAGATGTCCAATCTTGTATGATCTTGGAAGCCAAGAAATAAAGGGCTTGGTTAGTAAAGGCATTGTAGACCGCCTGGGAATACGGGGTAATGTAAGCCTTTATTTTTCAAGAATACATAATCAATAAAGGATCATTAATAAATACTACCTTACATTGTACTGTGGTAGCTTACGGCCATACCACCCTGAATAAGCCCAATCTCGTCTGATCTTGGAAGCCAAGCAGGATAGGGCCTGGTTAGTACTTGGATGGGAGACCACCTGGGAATACCAGGTGCTGTAAGCTTTTACTTTTCAAGAATACATAATCAATAAAGGATCATTAATAAATAATACTTTACATTGTGCTGTGATAGCTTGCGGCCATACCAGCCTGAAAGATGTCCAATCTTGTATGATCTTGGAAGCCAGGAAATAAAGGGCTTGGTTAGTAAAGGCATTGTAGACCGCCTGGGAATACCGGGTAATGTAAGCCTTTATTTTTCAAGAATACATAATCAATAAAGGATCATTAATAAATACTACCTTACATTGTACTGTGGTAGCTTACGGCCATACCACCCTGAATTAGCCCAATCTCGTCTGATCTTGGAAGCCAAGCAGGATAGGGCCTGGTTAGTACTTGGATGGGAGACCACCTGGGAATACCAGGTGCTGTAAGCCTTTATTTTTCAAGAATACATAATCAATAAAGGATCATTAATAAATACTACCTTACATTGTCCTGTGATAGCTTGCGGCCATACCAGCCTGAAAGATGCCCAATCTTCTATGATCTTGGAAGCCAAGCAATAAAGGGCTTGGTTATTAAAGGCATTGGAGACCACCTGGGAATACCGGGTAATGTAAGCCTTTATTTTTCAAGAATACATAATCGATAAAGGATCATTAATAAATACTACCTTACATTGTACTGTGGTAGCTTACGGCCATACCACCCTGAATAAGCCCAATCTCGTCTGATCTTGGAAGCCAAGCAGGATAGGGCCTGGTTAGTACTTGGATGGGAGACCACCTGGGAATACCAGGTGCTGTAAGCCTTTATTTTTCAAGAATACATAATCAATAAAGGATCATTAATAAATACTACCTTACATTGTCCTGTGATAGCTTGCGGCCATACCAGCCTGAAAGATGCCCAATCTTCTATGATCTTGGAAGCCAAGCAATAAAGGGCTTGTTTAGTAAAGGCATTGGAGACCGCCTGGGAATACCGGGTAATGTAAGCTTTTAATTTTCCAAAAATACATACTCCATAGATGATCATTAATAAATTCTGCCTTACATTGTACTGTGGTAGCTTACGGCCATACCACCCTGAATAATCCCAATCTCGTCTGATCTTGGAAGCCAAGCAGGATAGGGCCTGGTTAGTACTTGGATGGGAGACCACCTGGGAATACCAGGTGCTGTAAGCCTTTATTTTTCAAGAATACATAATCAATAAAGGATCATTAATAAATACTACCTTACATTGTCCTGTGATAGCTTGCGGCCATACCAGCCTGAAAGATGCCCAATCTTCTATGATCTTGGAAGCCAAGCAATAAAGGGCTTGGTTTGTAAAGGCATTGGAGACCGCCTGGGAATACCGGGTAATGTAAGCCTTTATTTTTCAAGAATACATAATCAATAAAGGATCATTAATAAATACTACCTTACATTGTACTGTGGTAGCTTACGGCCATACCACCCTGAAAGATGCCCAATCTTGTATGATCTTGGAAGCCAAACAATAAAGGGCTTGGTTAGTAAAGGCATTGGAGACCGCCTTGGAATACCGGATAATGTAAGCTTTTAATTTTCCAAAAATATATACTCCATAGATGATCATTAATAAATACTACCTCAAATTGTACTGTGGTAGCTTACGGCCATACCACCCTGAATAAGCCCAATCTCGTCTGATCTTGGAAGCCAAGCAGGAAAGGGCCTGGTTAGTACTTGGATGGGAGACCACCTGGGAATACTTGGTGCTGTAAGCTTTTTTTTTTCAAGAATACATAATCAATAAAGGATCATTAATAAATACTACCTTACATTGTGCTGTGGTAGCTTGCGGCCATACTAACCTGAAAGATGCCCAATCTTGTATGATCTTGGAAGCCAAGAACGATAGGGCTTGTTTAGTAAAGGCATTGGAGACCTCCTGGGAATACCGGGTAATGTAAGCTTTTCATTTTCCAAAAATACATACTCCATAGATGATCATTAATAAATACTACCTTACATTGTACTGTGGTAGCTTACGGCCATACCACCCTGAGTAAGCCCAATCTCGTCTGATCTTGGAAGCCAAGCAGGATAGGGCCTGGTTAGTACTTGGATGGGAGACCACCTGGGAATACCAGGTGCTGTAAGCCTTTATTTTTCAAGAATACGTAATCAATAAAGGATCATTAATAAATACTACCTTACATTGTCCTGTGATAGCTTGCGGCCATACCAGCCTGAAAGATGCCCAATCTTCTATGATCTTGGAAGCCAAGCAATAAAGGGCTTGTTTAGTAAAGGCATTGGAGACCGCCTGGGAATACCGGGTAATGTAAGCTTTTAATTTTCCAAAAATACATACTCCATAGATGATCATTAATAAATTCTGCCTTACATTGTACTGTGGTAGCTTACGGCCATACCACCCTGAATAATCCCAATCTCGTCTGATCTTGGAAGCCAAGCAGGATAGGGCCTGGTTAGTACTTGGATGGGAGACCACCTGGGAATACCAGGTGCTGTAAGCCTTTATTTTTCAAGAATACATAATCAATAAAGGATCATTAATAAATACTACCTTACATTGTCCTGTGATAGCTTGCGGCCATACCAGCCTGAAAGATGCCCAATCTTCTATGATCTTGGAAGCCAAGCAATAAAGGGCTTGGTTTGTAAAGGCATTGGAGACCGCCTGGGAATACCGGGTAATGTAAGCCTTTATTTTTCAAGAATACATAATCAATAAAGGATCATTAATAAATACTACCTTACATTGTACTGTGGTAGCTTACGGCCATACCACCCTGAAAGATGCCCAATCTTGTATGATCTTGGAAGCCAAACAATAAAGGGCTTGGTTAGTAAAGGCATTGGAGACCGCCTTGGAATACCGGATAATGTAAGCTTTTAATTTTCCAAAAATATATACTCCATAGATGATCATTAATAAATACTACCTCAAATTGTACTGTGGTAGCTTACGGCCATACCACCCTGAATAAGCCCAATCTCGTCTGATCTTGGAAGCCAAGCAGGAAAGGGCCTGGTTAGTACTTGGATGGGAGACCACCTGGGAATACCAGGTGCTGTAAGCCTTTATTTTTCAAGAATACGTAATCAATAAAGGATCATTAATAAATACTACCTTACATTGTGCTGTGATAGCTTGCGGCCATACCAGCCTGAAAGATGCCCAATCTTCTATGATCTTGGAAGCCAAGCAATAAAGGGCTTGTTTAGTGCTTGAATGGAAGACCACCTGGGAATACCAGGTGCTGTAAGCTTTTATTTTTCAAGAATACATAATCAATAAAGGATCATTAATAAATACTACCTTACATTGTGCTGTGATAGCTTGTGGCCATACCAGCCTGAAAGATGCCCAATCTTCTATGATCTTGGAAGCCAAGCAATAAAGGGCTTGTTTAGTACTGGCATTGGAGACCGCCTGGGAATACCGGGTAATGTAAGCTTTTAATTTTCCAAAAATACATACTCCATAGATGATCATTAATAAATTCTGCCTTACATTGTACTGTGGTAGCTTACGGCCATACCACCCTGAATAAGCCCAATCTCGTCTGATCTTGGAAGCTAAGCAGGATAGGGCCTGGTTAGTACTTGGATGGGAGACCACCTGGGAATACCAGGTGCTGTAAGCCTTTATTTTTCAAGAATACGTAATCAATAAAGGATCATTAATAAATACTACCTTACATTGTGCTGTGATAGCTTGCGGCCATACCAGCCTGAAAGATGCCCAATCTTGTATGATCTTGGAAGCCAAGAACGATAGGGCTTGTTTAGTAAAGGCATTGGAGACCGCCTGGGAATACCGGGTAATGTAAGCTTTTAATTTTCCAAAAATACATACTCCATAGATGATCATTAATAAATTCTGCCTTACATTGTACTGTGGTAGCTTACGGCCATACCACCCTGAATAAGCCCAATCTCGTCTGATCTTGGAAGCCAAGCAGGATAGGGCCTGGTTAGTACTTGGATGGGAGACCACCTGGGAATACCAGGTGCTGTAAGCTTTTATTTTTGTAGAACACACAATCAATAAAGGATCATTAATAAATACTACCTTACATTGTGCTGTGGTAGCTTGCGGCCATACTAACCTGAAAGATGCCCAATCTTGTATGATCTTGGAAGCCAATCAATAAAGGGCTTGTTTAGTAAAGGCATTGGAGACCGCCTGGGAATACCGGGTAATGTAAGCCTTTATTTTCCAAGAATACATAATCAATAAAAGATCATTAATAAATACTACCTTACATTGTACTGTGGTAGCTTACGGCCATACCACCCTGAATAAGCCCAATCTCGTCTGATCTTGGAAGCCAAGCAGGATAGGGCCTGGTTAGTACTTGGATGGGAGACCACCTGGGAATACCAGGTGCTGTAAGCCTTTATTTTTCAAGAATACGTAATCAATAAAGGATCATTAATAAATACTACCTTACATTGTGCTGTGATAGCTTGCGGCCATACCAGCCTGAAAGATGCCCAATCTTGTATGATCTTGGAAGCCAAGAACGATAGGGCCTGGTTAGTACTTGGATGGGAGACCACCTGGGAATACCAGGTGCTGTAAGCCTTTATTTCTCAAGAATACGTAATCAATAAAGGATCATTAATAAATACTACCTTACATTGTCCTGTGATAGCTTGCGGCCATACCAGCCTGAAAGATGCCCAATCTTGTATGATCTTGGAAGCCAAGAACGATAGGGCCTGGTTAGTACTTGGATGGGAGACCACCTGGGAATACCAGGTGCTGTAAGCCTTTATTTCTCAAGAATACGTAATCAATAAAGGATCATTAGTAAATACTACCTTACATTGTGCTGTGGTAGCTTACGGCCATACCACCCTGAATAAGCCCAATCTCGTCTGATCTTGGAAGCCAAGCAGGATAGGGCCTGGTTAGTACTTGGATGGGAGACCACCTGGGAATACTTGGTGCTGTAAGCTTTTTTTTTTCAAGAATACATAATCAATAAAGGATCATTAATAAATACTACCTTACATTGTGCTGTGGTAGCTTGCGGCCATACTAACCTGAAAGATGCCCAATCTTGTATGATCTTGGAAGCCAAGAACGATAGGGCTTGTTTAGTAAAGGCATTGGAGACCTCCTGGGAATACCGGGTAATGTAAGCTTTTCATTTTCCAAAAATACATACTCCATAGATGATCATTAATAAATACTACCTTACATTGTGCTGTGATAACTTGCGGCCATACCAGCCTGAATAAGCCCAATCTCGTCTGATCTTGGAAGCCAAGCAGGAAAGGGCCTGGTTAGTACTTGGATGGGAGACCAACTGGGAATACCAGGTGCTGTAAGCCTTTATTTTTCAAGAATACATAATCAATAAAGGATCATTAATAAATACTACCTTACATTGTGCTGTGGTAGCTTGCAGCCATAGCAGCCTGAAAGATGCCCAATCTTGTATGATCTTGGAAGCCAAGCAATAAAGGGCTTGGTTATTAAAGGCATTGGAGACCGCCTGGGAATACCGGGTAATGTAAGCCTTTATTTTTCAAGAATACATAATCAATAAAGGATCATTAATAAATACTACCTTACATTGTACTGTGGTAGCTTACGGCCATACCACCCTGAATAAGCCCAATCTCGTCTGATCTTGGAAGCCAAGCAGGATAGGGCCTGGTTAGTACTTGGATGGGAGACCACCTGGGAATACCAGGTGCTGTAAGCCTTTATTTTTCAAGAATACATAATCAATAAAGGATCATTAATAAATACTACCTTACATTGTCCTGTGATAGCTTGCGGCCATACCAGCCTGAAAGATGCCCAATCTTCTATGATCTTGGAAGCCAAGCAATAAAGGGCTTGTTTAGTAAAGGCATTGGAGACCGCCTGGGAATACCGGGTAATGTAAGCCTTTATTTTTCAAGAATACATAATCAATAAAGGATCATTAATAAATACTACCTTACATTGTACTGTGGTAGCTTACGGCCATACCACCCTGAATAAGCCCAATCTCGTCTGATCTTGGAAGCCAAGAAGGATAGGGCTTGGTTAATACTTGGATGGGAGACCACTTGGGAATACCAGATTCTGTAAGATTTTATTTTTCTAGAATACATAATCAATAAAGGATCATTAATAAATACTACCTTACATTGTCCTGTGATAGCTTGCGGCCATACCAGCCTGAAAGATGCCCAATCTTGTATGATCTTGGAAGCCAAGCAATAAAGGGCTTGGTTATTAAAGGCATTGGAGACCGCCTGGGAATACCGGGTAATGTAAGCTTTTAATTTTCCAAAAATACATACTCCATAGATGATCATTAATAAATTCTGCCTTACATTGTACTGTGGTAGCTTACGGCCATACCACCCTGAATAAGCCCAATCTCGTCTGATCTTGGAAGCCAAGCAGGATAGGGCTTGGTTAGTACTTGGATGGGAGACCACCTGGGAATACCAGGTGCTGTAAGCTTTTATTTTTTAAGAATACGTAATCAATAAAGGATCATTAATAAATACTACCTTACATTGTCCTGTGATAGCTTGCGGCCATACCAGCCTGAAAGATAGCCAATCTTCTATGATCTTGGAAGCCAAGCAATAAAGGGCTTGTTTAGTAAAGGCATTGGAGACTTCCTGGGAATACCGGGTAATGTAAGCTTTTAATTTTCCAAAAATACATACTCCATAGATGATCATTAATAAATTCTGCCTTACATTGTGCTGTGATAGCTTGCGGCCATACCAGCCTGAAAGATGCCCAATCTTGTATGATCTTGGAAGCCAAGCAATAAAGGGCTTGGTTTGTAAAGGCATTGGAGACCGCCTGGGAATACCGGGTAATGTAAGCCTTTATTTTTCAAGAATACATAATCAATAAAGGATCATTAATAAATACTACCTTACATTGTACTGTGGTAGCTTACGGCCATACCACCCTGAATAAGCCCAATCTCGTCTGATCTTGGAAGCCAAGAAGGATAGGGCTTGGTATATACTTGGATGGGAGACCACTTGGGAATACCAGATACTGTAAGATTTTATTTTTCTAGAATACATAATCAATAAAGGAACATTAATAAATACTACCTTACATTGTCCTGTGATAGCTTGCGGCCATACCAGCCTGAAAGATGCCCAATCTTGTATGATCTTGGAAGCCAAGCAATAAAGGGCTTGGTTATTAAAGGCATTGGAGACCGCCTGGGAATACCGGGTAATGTAAGCTTTTAATTTTCCAAAAATACATACTCAATAGATGATCATTAATAAACACTACCTTACATTGTGCTGTGATAGCTTGCGGCCATACCAACCTGAAAGATGCCCAATCTTGTATGATCTTGGAAGCCAAACAATAAAGGGCTTGGTTAGTAAAGGCATTGGAGACCGCCTTGGAATACCGGATAATGTAAGCTTTTAATTTTCCAAAAATATATACTCCATAGATGATCATTAATAAATACTACCTCACATTGTACTGTGGTAGCTTACGGCCATACCACCCTGAATAAGCCCAATCTCGTCTGATCTTGGAAGCCAAGCAGGAAAGGGCCTGGTTAGTACTTGGATGGGAGACCACCTGGGAATACCAGGTGCTGTAAGCTTTTTTTTTTCAAGAATTCATAATCAATAAAGGAACATTAATAAATACTACCTTACATTGTCCAGTGATAGCTTGCGGCCATACCAGCCTGAAAGATGCCAAATCTTGTATGATCTTGGAAGCCAAGCAATAAAGGGCTTGGTTATTAAAGGCATTGGAGACCTCCTGGGAATACCGGGTAATGTAAGCTTTTAATTTTCCAAAAATACATACTCCATAGATGATCATTAATAAATTCTGCCTTACATTGTACTGTGGTAGCTTACGGCCATACCACCCTGAATAAGCCCAATCTCGTCTGATCTTAGAAGCCAAGCAGGATAGGGCCTGGTTAGTGCTTGAATGGAAGACCACCTGGGAATACCAGGTGCTGTAAGCTTTTATTTTTCAAGAATACATAATCAATAAAGGATCATTAATAAATACTACCTTACATTGTGCTGTGATAGCTTGTGGCCATACCAGCCTGAAAGATGCCCAATCTTCTATGATCTTGGAAGCCAAGCAATAAAGGGCTTTTTTAGTAAAGGCATTGGAGACTTCCTGGGAATACCGGGTAATGTAACCTTTTAATTTTCAAAAAATTCATACTCCATAGATGATCATTAATAAATTCTGCCTTACATTGTACTGTGGTAGTTTACGGCCATACCACCCTGAAAGATGCCCAATCTCGTCTGATCTTAGAAGCCAAGCAGGATAGGGCCTGGTTAGTACTTGGATTGGAGACCAACTGGGAATACCAGGTGCTGTAAGCCTTTATTTTTCAAGAATACATAATCAATAAAGGATCATTAATAAATACTACCTTACATTGTCCTGTGATAGCTTGCGGCCATACCAGCCTGAAAGATGCCCAATCTTGTATGATCTTGGAAGCCAAGCAATAAAGGGCTTGTTTAGTAAAGGCATTGGAGACCGCCTGGGAATACCGGGTATTGTAAGCTTTTAATTTTCCAAAAATACATACTCCATAGATGATCATTGATAAATTCTGCTTAACATTGTACTGTGGTAGCTTACGGCCATGCCACCCTGATTAAGCCCAATCTCGTCTGATCTTGGATGCCAAGCAGGATAGGGCCTGGTTAGTACTTGGATGGGAGACCACCTGGGCATACCAGGTGCTGTAAGCCTTTATTTTTCAAGAATACATAATCAATAAAAGATCATTAATAAATACTACCTTACATTGTACTGTGATAGCTTATGGCCATACCACCCTGAATAAGCCCAATCTCGTCTGATCTTGGATGCCAAGCAGGATAGGGCCTGGTTAGTACTTGGATGGGAGACCACCTGGGAATACCAGGTGCTGTAAGCTTTTATTTTTCTAGAACACACAATCAATAAAAGATCATTAATAAATACTAAATTACATTGTACTGTGGTAGCTTACGGCCATACCACCCTGAATAAGCCCAATCTTCTATGATCTTGGAAGCCAAGCAATAAAGGGCTTGGTTATTAAAGGCATTGGAGACCACCTAGGAATACCAGGTGCTGTAAGCTTTTATTTTTCAAGAATACATAATCAATAAAGGATCATTAATAAATACTACACTACATTGTACCGTGGTAGCTTACGGCCATACCAACCTGAATAAGCCCAATCTCGTCTGATCTTCGAAGCCAAGCAGGATTGGGCCTGGTTAGTACTTGGATGGGAGACCACCTGGGAATACCAGGTGCTGTAAGCCTTTATTTTTCAAGAATACATAATCAATAAAGGATCATTAATAAATACTACCTTACATTGTACTGTGGTAGCTTACGGCCATACCACCCTGAATAAGCCCAATCTCGTCTGATCTTGGAAGCCAAGCAGGATAGGACCTGGTTAGTACTTGGATGGGAGACCACCTGGGAATACCAGGTGCTGTAAGCTTTTATTTTTCTAGAACACACGATCAATAAAAGATCATTAATAAATTCTGCCTTACATTGTACTGTGGTAGCTTACGGCCATACCACCCTGAATAAGCCCAATCTCGTCTGATCTTGGATGCCAAGCAGGATAGGACCTGGTTAGTACTTAGATGGGAGACCACCTGGGAATACCAGGTGCTGTAAGCCTTTATTTTTCAAGAATACGTAATCAATAAAGGATCATTAATAAATACTACCTTACATTGTGCTGTAATAGCTTGCGGCCATACCAGCCTGAAAGATGCCCAATCTTGTATGATCTTGGAAGCCAAGCAGGATAGGGCCTGGTTAGTACTTGGATGGGAGACCACCTGGGAATACCTGGTGCTGTAAGCCTCTATTTTTCAAGAATACATAATCAATAAAGGATCATTAATAAATACTACCTTACATTGTGCTGTGATAGCTTGCGGCCATACCAGCCTGAAAGATGCCCAATCTTGTATGATCTTGGAAGCCAAGCAATAAAGGGCTTGGTTAGTAAAGGCATTGGAGACCGCCTTGGAATACCGGGTAATGTAAGCCTTTATTTTTCAAGAATACATAATCAATAAAGGATCATTAATAAATACTACCTTACATTGTACTGTGGTAGCTTACGGCCATACCACCCTGAAAGATGCCCAATCTTCTATGATCTTGGAAGCCAAGCAATAAAGGACTCGTTTAGTAAAGGCATTGGAGACTTCCTGGGAATACCGGGTAATGTAAGCTTTTAATTTTCCAAAAATACATACTCCATAGATGATCATTAATAAATTCTGCCTTACATTGTACTGTGGTAGCTTACGGCCATACCACCCAGA
>JBBDHG010000259.1:360000-387500 GCA_037951165.1 Lophius americanus | reverse complement strand
CCAAGCAGGATAGGGCCTGGTTAGTACTTGGATGGGAGACCACCTAGGAATACCAGGAGCTGTAAGCTTTTTTTTTTTCAAAAATTCATAATCAATAAAGGATCATTAATAAATACTACCTTACATTGTGCTTTGATAGCTTGTGGCCATACCAGCCTGAAAGATGCCCAATCTTGTATGATCTTGGAAGCCAAGAAATAAAGGGCTTGTTTAGTACTTGGATGGGAGACCAACTGGGAATACCGGGTAATGTAAGCTTTTAATTTTCCAAAAATACATACTCCATAGATGATCATTAATAAATTCTGCCTTACATTGTACTGTGGTAGCTTACGGCCATACCACCCTGACTAAGCCCAATCTCGTCTGATCTTGGATGCCAAGCAGGATAGGGCCTGGTTAGTACTTGGATGGGAGACCACCTAGGAATACCAGGTGCTGTAAGCCTTTATTTTTCAAGAATACATAATCAATAAAGAATCATTAATAAATACTACCTTACATTGTTCTGTGATAGCTTGCGGCCATACCAGCCTGAAGATGCCCAATCTTGTATGATCTTGGAAGCCAAGCAGGATAGGGCCTGGTTAGCACTTGAATGGGAGACCACCTGGGAATACCGGGTGCTGTAGGCCTTTATTTTTCAAGAATACATAATCAATAAAGGATCATTAATAAATACTACCTTACATTGTCCTGTGATAGCTTGCGGCCATACCAGCCTGAAAGATGCCCAATCTTGTATGATCTTGGAAGCCAAGCAATAAAGGGCTTGTTTAGTAAAGGCATTGGAGACCTCCTGGGAATACCGGGTAATGTAAGCTTTTAATTTTCCAAAAATACATACTCCATAGACCATCATTAATAAATTCTTCCTTAGTTTGTACTGTGGTAGCTTACGGCCATACCACCCTGAATAAGCCTAATCTTGTCTGATCTTGGATGCCAAGCAGGATAGGGCCTGGTTAGTATTTGGATGGGAGACCGCCTGGGAATACCAGGTGCTGTAGGCCTTTATTTTTCAAGAATACATAATCAATAAAGGATCATTAATAAATACTACCTTACATTTTCCTGTGATAGCTTGCGGCCATACCAGCCTGAAAGATGCCCAATCTTGTATGATCTTGGAAGCCAAGCAATAAAGGGCTTGTTTAGTAAAGGCATTGGAGACCGCCTGGGAATACAGGGTAATGTAAGCCTTTATTTTTCAAGCATACATAATCAATAAAGGATCATTAATAAATACTACCTTACATTGTACTGTGGTAGCTTACGGCCATACCACCCTGAAAGATGCCCAATCTCGTCTGATCTTGGAAGCCAAGCAGGATAGGGCCTGGTTAGTACTTGGATGGGTGACCACCTGGGAATACCAGGTGCTGTAAGCCTTTATTTTTCAAGAATAAGTAATCAATAAAGGATCATTAATAAATACTACCTTACATTGTGCTGTGATAGCTTGCGGCCATACCAGCCTGAAAGATGCCCAATCATGTATGATCTTGGAAGCCAAGAACGATAGGGCTTGTTTAGTAAAGGCATTGGAGACCACCTGGGAATACCGGGTAATGTAAGCTTTTAATTTTCCAAAAATACATACTCCATAGATGATCATTAATAAATTCTGCCTTACATTGTACTGTGGTAGCTTACGGCCATACCACCCTGAATAAGCCCAATCTCGTCTGATCTTGGAAGCCAAGCAGGATAGGCCCTGGTTAGTACTTGGATGGGAGACCACCTGGGAATACCAGGTGCTGTAAGCTTTTATTTTTGTAGAACACACAATCAATAAAAGATCATTAATAAATACTACCTTACATTGTGCTGTGATAGCTTGCGGCCATACCAGCCTGAAAGATGCCCAATCTTGTATGATCTTGGAAGCTAAGCAGGATAGGGCCTGGTTAGTACTTGAATGGGAGACCTCCTGGGAATACCAGGTGCTGTAAGCTTTTATTTTTCAAGAATACATAATCAATAAAGGATCATTAATAAATACTACCTTACATTGTGCTGTGATAGCTTGCGGCCATACCAGCCTGAAAGATGCCCAATCTTGTATGATCTTGGAAGCCAAGCAGGATAGGGCCTGGTTAGCACTTGAATGGGAGACCACCTGGGAATAACAGGTGCTGTAAGCTTTTATTTTTCAAGAATACATAATCAATAAAGGATAATTAATAAATACTACCTTACATTGTACTGTGGTAGCTTACGGCCATACCACCCTGAATAAGCCCAATCTCGTCTGATCTTGGAAGCCAAGCAGGATAGGGCCTGGTTAGTAAAGGCATTGGAGACCGCCTGGGAATACCGGATAATGTAAGCCTTTATTTTTCAAGAATACATAATCAAAAAAGGATCATTAATAAATACTACCTTACATTGTCCTGTGATAGCTTACGGCCATACCACCCTGAATAAGCCCAATCTCGTCTGATCTTGGAAGCCAAGCAGGATAGGGCTTGTTTAGTACTTGGATGGGAGACCACCTGGGAATACCAGGAGCTGTAAGCTTTTTTTTTTTCAAGAATTCATAATCAATAAAGGATCATTAATAAATACTACCTTACATTGTGCTTTGATAGCTTGCGGCCATACCAGCCTGAAAGATGCCCAATCTTGTATGATCTTGGAAGCCAAGAAAAAAAGGGCTTGGTTAGTAAAGGCATTGGAGACCGCCTGGGAATACCGGGTAATGTAAGCCTTTATTTTTCAAGAATACAAAATCAATAAAGGATCATTGATAAATACTACCTTACATTGTACTGTGGTAGCTTACGGCCATGCCACCCTGAATAAGCCCAATCTCGTCTGATCTTGGAAGCCAAGCAGGATAGGGCCTGGTTAGTACTTGGATGGGAGACCACCTGGGAATACCAGGTGCTGTAAGCCTTTATTTTTCAAGAATACATAATCAATAAAGAATCATTAATAAATACTACCTTACATTGTTCTGTGATAGCTTGCGGCCATACCAGCCTGAAGATGCCCAATCTTGTATGATCTTGGAAGCCAAGCAGGATAGGGCCTGGTTAGCACTTGAATGGGAGACCACCTGGGAATACCGGGTAACGTAAGCTTTTAATTTTCCAAAAATACATACTCCATAGATGATCATTAATAAATTCTTCCTTACATTGTACTGTGGTAGCTTACGGCCATACCACCCTGAATAAGCCCAATCTTGTCTGATCTTGGATGCCAAGCAGGATAGGGCCTGGTTAGTATTTGGATGGGAGACCGCCTGGGAATACCAGGTGCTGTAGGCCTTTATTTTTCAAGAATACATAATCAATAAAGGATCATTAATAAATACTACCTTACATTGTCCTGTGATAGCTTGCGGCCATACCAGCCTGAAAGATGCCCAATCTTGTATGATCTTGGAAGCCAAGCAATAAAGGGCTTGTTTAGTAAAGGCATTGGAGACCTCCTGGGAATACCGGGTAATGTAAGCTTTTAATTTTCCAAAAATACATACTCCATAGATGATCATTAATAAATTCTTCCTTAGTTTGTACTGTGGTAGTTTACGGCCATACCACCCTGAATAAGCCTAATCTTGTCTGATCTTGGATGCCAAGCAGGATAGGGCCTGGTTAGTATTTGGATGGGAGACCGCCTGGGAATACCAGGTGCTGTAGGCCTTTATTTTTCAAGAATACATAATCAATAAAGGATCATTAATAAATACTACCTTACATTTTCCTGTGATAGCTTGCGGCCATACCAGCCTGAAAGATGCCCAATCTTGTATGATCTTGGAAGCCAAGCAATAAAGGGCTTGTTTAGTAAAGGCATTGGAGACCGCCTGGGAATACAGGGTGATGTAAGCCTTTATTTTTCAAGCATACATAATCAATAAAGGATCATTAATAAATACTACCTTACATTGTACTGTGGTCGCTTACGGCCATACCACCCTGAATAAGCCCAATCTCGTCTGATCTTGGAAACCTAGGAGGATAGGGCCTGGTTAGTACTTGGATGCGAGACAACCTGGGAATACCAGGTGCTGTATGCTTTTATTTTTCTAGAATACATAATCAATAAAGTATCATTAATAAATACTACCTTACATTGTGCTGTGATAGCTTGCGGCCATACCAGCCTGAAAGATGCCCAATCTTGTATGATCTTGGAAGCCAAGAACGATAGGGCTTGTTTAGTAAAGGCATTGGAGACCGCCTGGGAATACCGGGTAATGTAAGCTTTTAATTTTCCAAAAATACATACTCCATAAAGGATCATTAATAAATACTACCTTACATTGTACTGTGGTAGCTTACGGCCATACCACCCTGAATAAGCCCAATCTCGTCTGATCTTGGAAGCCAAGCAGGATAGGGCTTGGTTAGTACTTCGATGGGAGACCACCTAGGAATACCAGGTGCTGTAAGCTTTTTTTTTTTTCAAGAATTCATAATCAATAAAGGAACATTAATAAATACTACCTTACATTGTCCTGTGATAGCTTGCGGCCATACCAGCCTGAGAGATGCCCAATCTTGTATGATCTTGGAAGCCAAGCAATAAAGGGCTTGTTTAGTAAAGGCATTGGAGACCGCCTGGGAATACCGGGTAATGTAAGCTTTTAATTTTCCAAAAATACATACTCCATAGATGATCATTAATAAATTCTGCCTTACATTGTACTGTGGTAGCTTACGGCCATACCACCCTGAATAAGCCCAATCTCGTCTGATCTTGGAATCCTAGGAGGATAGGGCCTGGTTAGTACTTGGATGGTAGACCACCTTGGAATACCAGGTGCTGTAAGCTTTTATTTTTCAAGAATACATAATCAATAAAGTATCATTAATAAATACTACCTTACATTGTGCTGTGATAGCTAACAGCCATACCACCCTGAATATGCCCAATCTCGACTGATCTTGGAAGCCAAGCAGGATAGGACCTGGTTAGTACTTGGATGGGAGCGTACGTGGGAATACGAGGTGCTGTAAGCTTTTATTTTTCTAGAATACATAGTCAATAAAGGATCATTAATAAATACTACCTTACATTGTACTCTGATAGCTTACGGCCATACCAGCCTGAAAGATGCCCAATATTGTATGATCTTGGAAGCCAAGCAATAAAGGGCTTGTTTAGTAAAGGCATTGGAAACCGCCTGGGAATACCGGGTAATGTAAGCTTTTAATTTTCCAAAAATACACACTCCATAGATGATCATTAATAAATTCTGCCTTACATTGTACTGTGGTAGCTTGCGGCCATACCAGCAAGAAAGATGCCCAATCTTCGGCCATGCCACCCTGAATAAGCTTAATCTTGTGTGATCTTGGAAGCCAAGCACGATAGTGCCTGGTTAGTACTTGGATGTGAGACCACCTGGGAATACCAGGTGCTGTAAGCTTTTATTTTTCTAGAATACATAGTCAATAAAGGATAATTAATAAATACTGCCTTAGATAGTGCTGTGATAGCTTATGGCCCAACCAGCCTGAAAGATGCCCAATCTTGTATTATCTTGGAAGCCAAGCAATAAAGGGCTTGGTTAGTAAAGGCATTGGAGACCGCCTGGGAATACCGGGTAATGTAAGCTTTTAATTTTCCAAAAATGCATACTCCATAGATGATCGTTAATAAATTCTGCCTTACATTGTACTGTGGTAGCTTACGGCCATACCACCCTGAATAAGCCCAATCTCGTCTGATCTTGGAAACCTAGGAGGATAGGGCCTGGTTAGTACTTGGATGCGAGACAACCTGGGAATACCAGGTGCTGTATGCTTTTATTTTTCTAGAATACATAATCAATAAAGTATCATTAATAAATACTACCTTACATTGTGCTGTGATAGCTAACAGCCATACCACCCTGAATATGCCCAATCTCGACTGATCTTGGAAGCCAAGCAGGATAGGACCTGGTTAGTACTTGGATGGGAGCGTACGTGGGAATACGAGGTGCTGTAAGCTTTTATTTTTCAAGACTACATAATCAATAAAGGATCATTAATAAATACTACCTTACATTGTGCTGTGATAGCTTGCGGCCATACCAGCCTGAAAGATGCCCAATCTTGTATGATCTTGGAAGCCAAGAACGATAGGGCTTGTTTAGTAAAGGCATTGGAGACCGCCTGGGAATACCGGGTAATGTAAGCTTTTAATTTTCCAAAAATATATACTCCATAGATGATCATTAATAAATTCTGCCTTACATTGTACTGTGGTAGCTTACGGCCATACCACCCTGAATATGCCCAATCTCGACTGATCTTGGAAGCCAAGCAGGATAGGACCTGGTTAGTACTTGGATGGGAGAGTACGTGGGAATACCAGGTGCTGTAAGCTTTTATTTTTCTAGAATACATAGTCAATAAAGGATCATTAATAAATACTGCCTTACATAGTGCTGTGATAGCTTATGGCCATACCAGCCTGAAAGATGCCCAATCTTGTATGATCTTGGAAGCCAAACTATAAAGGGCTTGTTTAGTAAAGGCATTGGAGACCGCCTGGGAATACCGGGTAATGTAAGCTTTTAATTATCCAAAAATACATACTCCATAGATGATCATTAATAAATTCTGCCTTACATTGTACTGTGGTAGCTTACGGCCATACCACCCTGAATAAGCCCATTCTCGTCTGATCTTGGATGCCAAGCAGGATAGGGCATGGTTAGTACTTGGATGGGAGACCACCTGGGAATACCAGGTGCTGTAAGCCTTTATTTTTCAAGAATACATAATCAATAAAGGATCATTAATAACTACTACCTTACATTGTCCTTTGATAGCTTGCGGCCATACCAGCCTGAAAGATGCCCAATCTTGTATGATCTTGGAAGCCAAGCAATAAAGGGCTTGGTTATTAAAGGCATTGGAGACCGCCTGGGAATACCGGGTAATGTCAGCCTTTATTTTTCAAGAATACATAATCGATAAAGGATCATTAATAAATACTACCTTACATTGTACTGTGGTAGCTTACGGCCATACCACCCTGAATATGCCCAATCTCGACTGATCTTGGAAGCCAAGCAGGATAGGACCTGGTTAGTACTTGGATGGGAGAGTACGTGGGAATACCAGGTGCTGTAAGCTTTTATTTTTCTAGAATACATAGTCAATAAAGGATCATTAATAAATACTGCCTTACATAGTGCTGTGATAGCTTATGGCCATACCAGCCTGAAAGATGCCCAATCTTGTATGATCTTGGAAGCCAAACAATAAAGGGCTTGTTTAGTAAAGGCATTTGAGACTGCCTGGGAATACCGGGTAATGTAAGCTTTTAATTTTCCAAAAATACATACTCCATAGATGATCATTAATAAATTCTGCCTTACATTGTACTGTGGTAGCTTACGGCCATACCACCCTGAATAAGCCCAATCTCGTCTGATCTTGGAAGCCAAACAGGATAGGGCCTGGTTAGTACTTGGATGGGAGACCAACTGGGAATACTTGTTGCTGTAAGCTTTTATTTTTCTAGAATACATAATCAATAAAGGATCATTAATAACTACTACCTTACATTGTGCTGTGGTAGCTTGCGGCCATGAAAAACCTAAAAGATGCCCAATCTTGTATGATCTTGAGAGCCAAGCAATAAAGGGCTTGTTTAGTAAAGGCATTGGAGACCGCTTGGGAATACCGGGTAATGTAAGCTTTTAATTTTCTAGAATACATAATCAATAAAGGATCATTAATAACTACTACCTTACATTGTGCTGTGGTAGCTTGCGGCCATGAAAAACCTAAAAGATGCCCAATCTTGTATGATCTTGGAAGCCAAGCAATAAAGGGCTTGGTTATTAAAGGCATTGGAGACCGCCTGGGAATACCGGGTAATGTAAGCCTTTATTTTTCAAGAATACATAATCAAAAAAGGATCATTAATAAATACTACCTTACATTCTACTGTGGTAGCTTACGGCCATACCACCCTGAATAAGCCCAATCTAGTCTGATCTTGGAAGCCAAGCAGGATAGGGCCTGGTTAGTACTTGGATGGAAGACCACCTGGGAATACCAGGTGCTGTAAGCTTTTATTTTTCAAGAATACATAATCAATAAAGGATCATTAATAAATACTACCTTACATTGTCCTGTGATAGCTTGCGGCCATACCAGCCTGAAAGATTCCCAATCTTCTATGATCTTGGAAGCCAAGCAATAAAGGGCTTGTTTAGTAAAGGCATTGGAGACCGCCTGGGAATACCGGGTAATGTAAGCTTTAAATTTACCAAAAATACATATTCCATAGATGATCATTAATAAATTTTGCCTTACATTGTACTGTGGTAGCTTACGGCCATACCACCCTGAATAAGCCCAATCTAGTCTGATCTTGGAAGCCAAGGAGGATAGGGCCTGGTTAGTACTTGGGTGGGAGACCACCTGGGAATACCAGGTGCTGTAAGCCTTTATTTTTCAAGAATACATAATCAATAAAGGATCATTAATAAATACTACCTTACATTGTGCTGTGATAGCTTGCGGCCATACCAGCCTGAAAGATGCCCAATCTTGTATGATCTTGGAAGCCAAACAATAAAGGGCTTGGTTAGTAAAGGCATTTGAGATCGCCTGGGAATACCGGGTAATGTAAGCTTTTAATTTTCCAAAACTACATACTCCATAGATGATCATTAATAAATACTACCTTACATTGTCCTGTTATAGCTTGCGGCCATACCAGCCTGAAAGATGCCCAATCTTGTATGATCTTGGAAGCCAAGCAGGATAGGGCCTGGTTAGCACTTGAATGGGAGACCACCTGGGAATACCAGGTGCTGTAAGCTTTTATTTTTCAAGAATACATAATCAATAAAGGATAATTAATAAATACTACCTTACATTGTACTGTGGTAGCTTACGGCCATACCAGCCTGAATAAGCCCAATCTCGTCTGATCTTGGAAGCCAAGCAGGATAGGGCCTGGTTAGTACTTGGATGGGAGACCACCTAGGAATACCAGGTCCTGTAAGCTTTTTTTTTTCAAGAATTCATAATCAATAAAGGAACATTAATAAATACTACCTTACATTGTCCTGTGATAGCTTGCGGCCATACCAGCCTGAAAGATGCCCAATCTTCTATGATCTTGGAAGCCAAGCAATAAAGGGCTTGTTTAGTAAAGGCATTGGAGACCTCCTGGGAATACCGGGTAATGTAAGCTTTTAATTTTCCAAAAATACATACTCCATAGATGATCATTAATAAATTCTGCCTTACGTTGTACTGTGGTAGCTTACGGCCATACCACCCTGAATAAGCCCAATCTCGTCTGATCTTGGAAGCCAAGCAGGATAGGGCCTGGTTAGTACTTGGATGGGAGACCACCTGGGAATACCAGGTGCTGTAAGCTTTTATTTTTTTAGAACACACAATCAATAAAAGATCATTAATAAATACTACCTTACATTGTGCTGTGATAGCTTGCGGCCATACCAGCCTGAAAGATGCCCAATCTTGTATGATCTTGGAAGCCAAGCAATAAAGGGCTTGTTTAGTACTTGGATGGGAGACCAACTGGGAATACCGGGTAATGTAAGCTTTTAATTTTCCAAAAATACATACTCCATAGATGATCATTAATAAATTCTGCTTTACATTGTACTGTGGTAGCTTACGGCCATACCACCCTGACTAAGCCCAATCTCGTCTGATCTTGGATGCCAAGCAGGATAGGGCCTGGTTAGTACTTGGATGGGAGACCACCTGGGAATACCAGGTGCTGTAAGCCTTTATTTTTCAAGAATACATAATCAATAAAGAATCATTAATAAATACTACCTTACATTGAACTGTGGTAGCTTACGGCCATACCACCCTGAATAAGCCCAATCTCGTCTGATCTTGGAAGCCAAGCAGGATAGGGCCTGGTTAGTACTTGGATGGGAGACCACCTGGGAATACCAGGTGCTGTAAGCTTTTATTTTTTTAGAACACACAATCAATAAAAGATCATTAATAAATACTACCTTACATTGTGCTGTGATAGCTTGCGGCCATACCAGCCTGAAAGATGCCCAATCTTGTATGATCTTGGAAGCCAAGAACGATAGGGCTTGTTTAGTACTTGGATGGGAGACCAACTGGGAATACCGGGTAATGTAAGCTTTTAATTTTCCAAAAATACATACTCCATAGATGATCATTAATAAATTCTGCCTTACATTGTACTGTGGTAGCTTACGGCCATACCACCCTGAATAAGCCCAATCTCGTCTGATCTTGGAAGCCAAGCAGGATAGGGCCTGGTTAGTACTTGGATGGGAGACCACCTGGGAATACCAGGTGCTGTAAGCCTTTATTTTTCAAGAATACACAATCAATAAAAGATCATTAATAAATACTACCTTACATTGTGCTGTGATAGCTTGCGGCCATACCAGCCTGAAAGATGCCCAATCTTGTATGATCTTGGAAGCCAAGCAATAAAGGGCTTGTTTAGTACTTGGATGGGAGACCAACTGGGAATACCGGGTAATGTAAGCTTTTAATTTTCCAAAAATACATACTCCATAGATGATCATTAATAAATTCTGCCTTACATTGTACTGTGGTAGCTTACGGCCATACCACCCTGACTAAGCCCAATCTCGTCTGATCTTGGATGCCAAGCAGGATAGGGCCTGGTTAGTACTTGGATGGGAGACCACCTGGGAATACCAGGTGCTGTAAGCCTTTATTTTTCAAGAATACATAATCAATAAAGAATCATTAATAAATACTACCTTACATTGAACTGTGGTAGCTTACGGCCATACCACCCTGAATAAGCCCAATCTCGTCTGATCTTGGAAGCCAAGCAGGATAGGGCCTGGTTAGTACTTGGATGGGAGACCACCTGGGAATACCAGGTGCTGTAAGCTTTTATTTTTTTAGAACACACAATCAATAAAAGATCATTAATAAATACTACCTTACATTGTGCTGTGATAGCTTGCGGCCATACCAGCCTGAAAGATGCCCAATCTTGTATGATCTTGGAAGCCAAGCAATAAAGGGCTTGTTTAGTAAAGGCATTGGAGACCGCCTGGGAATACCGGGTAATGTAAGCTTTTAATTTTCCAAAAATACATACTCCATAGATGATCATTAATAAATTCTGCCTTACATTGTACTGTGGTAGCTTACGGCCATACCACCCTGAATAAGCCCATTCTCGTCTGATCTTGGATGCCAAGCAGGATAGGGCCTGGTTAGTACTTGGATGGGAGACCACCTGGGAATACCAGGTGCTGTAAGCCTTTATTTTTCAAGAATACATAATCAATAAAGGATCATTAATAAATACTACCTTACATTGTGCTGTGATAGCTTGCGGCCATACCAGCCTGAAAGATGCCCAATCTTGTATGATCTTGGAAGCCAAGCAATAAAGGGCTTGGTTATTAAAGGCATTGGAGACTGCCTGGGAATACCGGGTAATGTAAGCTTTTAATTTTCCAAAAATACATACTCCATAGATGATCATTAATAAATACTACCTTAAATTGTACTGTGGTAGCTTACGGCCATACCACCCTGAATAAGCCCAATCTCGTCTGATCTTGGAAGCCAAGCAGGATAGGGCCTGGTTAGTACTTGGATGGGAGACCAACTGGGAATACTTGTTGCTGTAAGCTTTTATTTTTCTAGAATACATAATCAATAAAGGATCATTAATAACTACTACCTTACATTGTGCTGTGGTAGCTTGCAGCCATAAAAACCTAAAAGATGCCCAATCTTGTATGATCTTGAGAGCCAAGCAATAAAGGGCTTGTTTAGTAAAGGCATTGGAGACCGCTTGGGAATACCGGGTAATGTAAGCTTTTAATTTTCTAGAATACATAATCAATAAAGGATCATTAATAACTACTACCTTACATTGTCCTTTGATAGCTTGCGGCCATACCAGCCTGAAAGATGCCCAATCTTGTATGATCTTGGAAGCCAAGCAATAAAGGGCTTGGTTATTAAAGGCATTGGAGACCGCCTGGGAATACCGGGTAATGTAAGCCTTTATTTTTCAAGAATACATAATCAAAAAAGGATCATTAATAAATACTACCTTACATTCTACTGTGGTAGCTTACGGCCATACCACCCTGAATAAGCCCAATCTAGTCTGATCTTGGAAGCCAAGCAGGATAGGGCCTGGTTAGTACTTGGATGGAAGACCACCTGGGAATACCAGGTGCTGTAAGCTTTTATTTTTCAAGAATACATAATCAATAAAGGATCATTAATAAATACTACCTTACATTGTCCTGTGATAGCTTGCGGCCATACCAGCCTGAAAGATTCCCAATCTTCTATGATCTTGGAAGCCAAGCAATAAAGGGCTTGTTTAGTAAAGGCATTTGAGATCGCCTGGGAATACCGGGTAATGTAAGCTTTTAATTTTCCAAAACTACATACTCCATAGATGATCATTAATAAATACTACCTTACATTGTATTGTGGTAGCTTACGGCCATACCACCCTGAATAAGCCCAATCTCGTCTGATCTTGGAAGCCAAGCATGATAGGGCTTGGTTAGTACTTGGATGGGAGACCACCTGGGAATACCAGGTGCTGTAAGCTTTTTTTTTTCAAGAATTCATAATCAATAAAGGAACATTAATAAATACTACCTTACATTGTCCTGTGATAGCTTGCGGCCATACCAGCCTGAAAGATGCCCAATCTTGTATGATCTTGGAAGCCAAGCAATAAAGGGCTTGGTTAGTAAAGGCATTGGAGACCGCCTGGGAATACCGGGTATTGTAAGCTTTTAATTTTCCAAAAATACATACTCCATAGATGTTCATTAATAAATACTACCTTACATTGTCCTGTGATACCTTGCGGCCATACCAGCCTGAAAGATGCCCAATCTTGTATGATCTTGGAAGCCAAGCAGGATAGGGCCTGGTTAGTACTTGGATGGGAGACCACCTGGGAATACCAGGTGCTGTAAGCCTTTATTTTTCTAGAATACATAATCAATAAAGGATCATTAATAAATACTACCTTACATTGTCCTGTGATAGCTTGCGGCCATACCAGCCTGAAAGATGCCCAATCTTGAATGTTCTTGGAAGCCAAGCAATAAAGGGCTTGGTTAGTAAAGGCATTGGAGACCGCCTGGGAATACCGGGTAATGTAAGCTTATGACTTTCCAAAAATACATACTCCATAGATGATCATTATTAAATTCTGCCTTACATTGTACTGTGGTAGCTTACGGCCATACCACCCTGAATAAGCCCAATCTCGTCTGATCTTGGAAGCCAAGCAATAAAGTGCTTGGTTATTAAAGGCATCAGAGACCGCCTGGGAATACCGGGTAATGTAAGCCTTTATTTTTCAAGAATACATAATCAAAAAAGGATCATTAATAAATACTACCTTACATTGTACTGTGGTAGCTTACGGCCATACCACCCTGAATAAGCCCAAACTCGTCTGATCTTGGAAGCCAAGCAGGATAGGGCCTGGTTAGTTCTTGGATGGGAGACCACCTGCGAATACCAGGTGCTGTAAGCCTTTATTTTTCAAGAATACGTAATCAATAAAGGATCATTAATAAATACTACCTTACATTGTGCTGTGATAGCTTGCGGCCATACCAGCCTGAAAGATGCCAAATCTTGTATGATCTTGGAAGCCAAGCAATAAAGGGCTTGTTTAGTACTTGGATGGGAGACCAACTGGGAATACCGGGTAATGTAAGCTTTTAATTTTCCAAAAATACATACTCCATAGATGATCATTAATAAATTCTGCCTTACATTGTACTGTGGTAGCTTACGGCCATACCACCCTGAATAAGCCCAATCTCGTCTGATCTTGGAAGCCAAGCAGGATAGGGCCTGGTTAGTACTTGGATGGGAGACCACCTGGGAATACCAGGTGCTGTAAGCTTTTTTTTTTCAAGAATACATAATCAATAAAGGATCATTAATAAATACTACCTTACATTGTGCTGTGATAGCTTGCGGCCATACCAGCCTGAAAGATGCCCAATCTTGTATGATCTTGGAAGCCAAGCAATAAAGGGCTTGGTTATTAAAGGCATTGGAGACCGCCTGGGAATACCGGGTAATGTAAGCTTTTAATTTTCCAAAAATACATACTCCATAGATGATCATTAATAAATTCTGCCTTACATTGTACTGTGGTAGCTTACGGCAATACCACCCTGAATAAGCCCAATCTCGTCTGATCTTGGATGCCAAGCAGGATAGGGCCTGGTTAGTACTTGGATGGGAGACCACCTGGGAATACCAGGTGCTGTAAGCCTTTATTTTTCAAGAATACATAATCAATAAAGGATCATTAATAAATACTACCTTACATTGTCCTGTGATAGCTTGCGGCCATACCAGCCTGAAAGATGCCCAATCTTGTATGATCTTGGAAGCCAAGCAATAAAGGGCTTGGTTATTAAAGGCATTGGAGACCGCCTGGGAATACCGGGTAATGTAAGCTTTTAATTTTCCAAAAATACATACTCCATAGATGATCATTAATAAATTCTGCCTTACATTGTACTGTGGTAGCTTACGGCCATACCACCCTGAAAAAGCCCAATCTCGTCTGATCTTGGAAGCCAAGCAGGATAGGGCCTGGTTAGTACTTAGATGGGAGACCACCTGGGAATACCAGGTGCTGTAAGCTTTTATTTTTCAAGACTACATAATCAATAAAGGATCATTAATAAATACTACCTTACATTGTGCTGTGATAGCTTGCGGCCATACCAGCCTGAAAGATGCCCAATCTTGTATGATCTTGGAAGCCAAGAACGATAGGGCTTGTTTAGTAAAGGCATTGGAGACCGCCTGGGAATACCGGGTAATGTAAGCTTTTAATTTTCCAAAAATATATACTCCATAGATGATCATTAATAAATTCTGCCTTACATTGTACTGTGGTAGCTTACGGCCATACCACCCTGAATAAGCCCAATCTCGTCTGATCTTGGAAGCCAAGCAGGATAGGGCCTGGTTAGTACTTGGATGGGAGACCACCTGGGAATACCAGCTGCTGTAAGCTTCTTTTTTTTTCAAGAATTCATAATCAATAAAGGAACATTAATAAATACTACCTTACATTGTCCTGTGATAGCTTGCGGCCATACCAGCCTGAAAGATGCCCAATCTTGTATGATCTTGGAAGCCAAGCAATAAAGGGCTTGGTTATTAAAGGCATTGGAGACCGCCTGGGAATACCGGGTAATGTCAGCCTTTATTTTTCAAGAATACATAATCGATAAAGGATCATTAATAAATACTACCTTACATTGTACTGTGGTAGCTTACGGCCATACCACCCTGAATAAGCCCAATCTCGTCTGATCTTGGAAGCCAAGCAGGATAGGGCCTGGTTAGTACCTGGATGGGAGTCCACCTGGGAATACCAGGTGCTGTAAGCCTTTATTTTTCTAGAATACATAATCAATAAAGGATCATTAATAAATACTACCTTACATTGTCCTTTGATAGCTTGCGGCCATACCAGCCTGAAAGATGCCCAATCTTGTATGATCTTGGAAGCCAAGCAATAAAGTGCTTGGTTATTAAAGGCATCGGAGACCGCCTGGGAATACCGGGTAATGTAAGCCTTTATTTTTCAAGAATACATAATCAAAAAAGGATCATTAATAAATACTACCTTACATTGTACTGTGGTAGCTTACGGCCATACCACCCTGAATAAGCCCAAACTCGTCTGATCTTGGAAGCCAAGCAGGATAGGGCCTGGTTAGTTCTTGGATGGGAGACCACCTGCGAATACCAGGTGCTGTAAGCCTTTATTTTTCAAGAATACGTAATCAATAAAGGATCATTAATAAATACTACCTTATATTGTGCTGTGATAGCTTGCGGCCATACCAGCCTGAAAGATGCCAAATCTTGTATGATCTTGGAAGCCAAGCAATAAAGGGCTTGTTTAGTACTTGGATGGGAGACCAACTGGGAATACCGGGTAATGTAAGCTTTTAATTTTCCAAAAATACATACTCCATAGATGATCATTAATAAATTCTGCCTTACATTGTACTGTGGTAGCTTACGGCCATACCACCCTGAATAAGCCCAATCTCGTCTGATCTTGGAAGCCAAGCAGGATAGGGCCTGGTTAGTACTTGGATGGGAGACCACCTGGGAATACCAGGTGCTGTAAGCTTTTTTTTTTCAAGAATACATAATCAATAAAGGATCATTAATAAATACTACCTTACATTGTGCTGTGATAGCTTGCGGCCATACCAGCCTGAAAGATGCCCAATCTTGTATGATCTTGGAAGCCAAGCAATAAAGGGCTTGGTTATTAAAGGCATTGGAGACCGCCTGGGAATACCGGGTAATGTAAGCTTTTAATTTTCCAAAAATACATACTCCATAGATGATCATTAATAAATTCTGCCTTACATTGTACTGTGGTAGCTTACGGCAATACCACCCTGAATAAGCCCAATCTCGTCTGATCTTGGATGCCAAGCAGGATAGGGCCTGGTTAGTACTTGGATGGGAGACCACCTGGGAATACCAGGTGCTGTAAGCCTTTATTTTTCAAGAATACATAATCAATAAAGGATCATTAATAAATACTACCTTACATTGTCCTGTGATAGCTTGCGGCCATACCAGCCTGAAAGATGCCCAATCTTGTATGATCTTGGAAGCCAAGCAATAAAGGGCTTGGTTATTAAAGGCATTGGAGACCGCCTGGGAATACCGGGTAATGTAAGCTTTTAATTTTCCAAAAATACATACTCCATAGATGATCATTAATAAATTCTGCCTTACATTGTACTGTGGTAGCTTACGGCCATACCACCCTGAAAAAGCCCAATCTCGTCTGATCTTGGAAGCCAAGCAGGATAGGGCCTGGTTAGTACTTAGATGGGAGACCACCTGGGAATACCAGGTGCTGTAAGCTTTTATTTTTCAAGACTACATAATCAATAAAGGATCATTAATAAATACTACCTTACATTGTGCTGTGATAGCTTGCGGCCATACCAGCCTGAAAGATGCCCAATCTTGTATGATCTTGGAAGCCAAGAACGATAGGGCTTGTTTAGTAAAGGCATTGGAGACCGCCTGGGAATACCGGGTAATGTAAGCTTTTAATTTTCCAAAAATATATACTCCATAGATGATCATTAATAAATTCTGCCTTACATTGTACTGTGGTAGCTTACGGCCATACCACCCTGAATAAGCCCAATCTCGTCTGATCTTGGAAGCCAAGCAGGATAGGGCCTGGTTAGTACTTGGATGGGTGACCACCTGGGAATACCAGCTGCTGTAAGCTTCTTTTTTTTTCAAGAATTCATAATCAATAAAGGAACATTAATAAATACTACCTTACATTGTCCTGTGATAGCTTGCGGCCATACCAGCCTGAAAGATGCCCAATCTTGTATGATCTTGGAAGCCAAGCAATAAAGGGCTTGGTTATTAAAGGCATTGGAGACCGCCTGGGAATACCGGGTAATGTCAGCCTTTATTTTTCAAGAATACATAATCGATAAAGGATCATTAATAAATACTACCTTACATTGTACTGTGGTAGCTTACGGCCATACCACCCTGAATATGCCCAATCTCGACTGATCTTGGAAGCCAAGCAGGATAGGACCTGGTTAGTACTTGGATGGGAGAGTACGTGGGAATACCAGGTGCTGTAAGCTTTTATTTTTCTAGAATACATAGTCAATAAAGGATCATTAATAAATACTGCCTTACATAGTGCTGTGATAGCTTATGGCCATACCAGCCTGAAAGATGCCCAATCTTGTATGATCTTGGAAGCCAAGCAGGATAGGGCCTGGTTAGTACTTGGATGGGAGACCACCTGGGAATACCAGGTGCTGTAAGCCTTTATTTTTCTAGAATACATAATCAATAAAGGATCATTAATAAATACTACCTTACATTGTCCTGTGATAGCTTGCGGCCATACCAGCCTGAAAGATGCCCAATCTTGAATGTTCTTGGAAGCCAAGCAATAAAGGGCTTGGTTAGTAAAGGCATTGGAGACCGCCTGGGAATACCGGGTAATGTAAGCTTATGACTTTCCAAAAATACATACTCCATAGATGATCATTATTATATTCTGCCTTACATTGTACTGTGGTAGCTTACGGCCATACCACCCTGAATAAGCCCAATCTCGTCTGATCTTGGAAGCCAAGCAGGATAGGGCCTGGTTAGTACCTGGATGGGAGTCCACCTGGGTATACCAGGTGCTGTAAGCCTTTATTTTTCTAGAATACATAATCAATAAAGGATCATTAATAAATACTACCTTACATTGTCCTTTGATAGCTTGCGGCCATACCAGCCTGAAAGATGCCCAATCTTGTATGATCTTGGAAGCCAAGCAATAAAGTGCTTGGTTATTAAAGGCATCGGAGACCGCCTGGGAATACCGGGTAATGTAAGCCTTTATTTTTCAAGAATACATAATCAAAAAAGGATCATTAATAAATACTACCTTACATTGTACTGTGGTAGCTTACGGCCATACCACCCTGAATAAGCCCAAACTCGTCTGATCTTGGAAGCCAAGCAGGATAGGGCCTGGTTAGTTCTTGGATGGGAGACCACCTGCGAATACCAGGTGCTGTAAGCCTTTATTTTTCAAGAATACGTAATCAATAAAGGATCATTAATAAATACTACCTTACATTGTGCTGTGATAGCTTGCGGCCATACCAGCCTGAAAGATGCCAAATCTTGTATGATCTTGGAAGCCAAGCAATAAAGGGCTTGTTTAGTACTTGGATGGGAGACCAACTGGGAATACCGGGTAATGTAAGCTTTTAATTTTCCAAAAATACATACTCCATAGATGATCATTAATAAATTCTGCCTTACATTGTACTGTGGTAGCTTACGGCCATACCACCCTGAATAAGCCCAATCTCGTCTGATCTTGGAAGCCAAGCAGGATAGGGCCTGGTTAGTACTTGGATGGGAGACCACCTGGGAATACCAGGTGCTGTAAGCTTTTTTTTTTCAAGAATACATAATCAATAAAGGATCATTAATAAATACTACCTTACATTGTGCTGTGATAGCTTGCGGCCATACCAGCCTGAAAGATGCCCAATCTTGTATGATCTTGGAAGCCAAGCAATAAAGGGCTTGGTTATTAAAGGCATTGGAGACCGCCTGGGAATACCGGGTAATGTAAGCTTTTAATTTTCCAAAAATACATACTCCATAGATGATCATTAATAAATTCTGCCTTACATTGTACTGTGGTAGCTTACGGCAATACCACCCTGAATAAGCCCAATCTCGTCTGATCTTGGATGCCAAGCAGGATAGGGCCTGGTTAGTACTTGGATGGGAGACCACCTGGGAATACCAGGTGCTGTAAGCCTTTATTTTTCAAGAATACATAATCAATAAAGGATCATTAATAAATACTACCTTACATTGTCCTGTGATAGCTTGCGGCCATACCAGCCTGAAAGATGCCCAATCTTGTATGATCTTGGAAGCCAAGCAATAAAGGGCTTGATTATTAAAGGCATTGGAGACCGCCTGGGAATACCGGGTAATGTAAGCTTTTAATTTTCCAAAAATACATACTCCATAGATGATCATTAATAAATTCTGCCTTACATTGTACTGTGGTAGCTTACGGCCATACCACCCTGAAAAAGCCCAATCTCGTCTGATCTTGGAAGCCAAGCAGGATAGGGCCTGGTTAGTACTTAGATGGGAGACCACCTGGGAATACCAGGTGCTGTAAGCTTTTATTTTTCAAGACTACATAATCAATAAAGGATCATTAATAAATACTACCTTACATTGTGCTGTGATAGCTTGCGGCCATACCAGCCTGAAAGATGCCCAATCTTGTATGATCTTGGAAGCCAAGAACGATAGGGCTTGTTTAGTAAAGGCATTGGAGACCGCCTGGGAATACCGGGTAATGTAAGCTTTTAATTTTCCAAAAATATATACTCCATAGATGATCATTAATAAATTCTGCCTTACATTGTACTGTGGTAGCTTACGGCCATACCACCCTGAATAAGCCCAATCTCGTCTGATCTTGGAAGCCAAGCAGGATAGGGCCTGGTTAGTACTTGGATGGGAGACCACCTGGGAATACCAGCTGCTGTAAGCTTCTTTTTTTTTCAAGAATTCATAATCAATAAAGGAACATTAATAAATACTACCTTACATTGTCCTGTGATAGCTTGCGGCCATACCAGCCTGAAAGATGCCCAATCTTGTATGATCTTGGAAGCCAAGCAATAAAGGGCTTGGTTATTAAAGGCATTGGAGACCGCCTGGGAATACCGGGTAATGTCAGCCTTTATTTTTCAAGAATACATAATCGATAAAGGATCATTAATAAATACTACCTTACATTGTACTGTGGTAGCTTACGGCCATACCACCCTGAATATGCCCAATCTCGTCTGATCTTGGAAGCCAAGCAGGATAGGGCCTGGTTAGTACTTGGATGGGAGACCACCTGGGAATACCAGGTGCTGTAAGATTTTTTTTTTCAAGAATACATAATCAATAAAGGATCATTAATAAATACTACCTTACATTGTGCTGTGATAGCTTGCGGCCATACCAGCCTGAAAGATGCCCAATCTTGAATGATCTTGGAAGCCAAGCAATAAAGGGCTTGGTTATTAAAGGCATTGGAGACCGCCTGGGAATACCGGGTAATGTCAGCCTTTATTTTTCAAGAATACATAATCGATAAAGGATCATTAATAAATACTACCTTACATTGTACTGTGGTAGCTTACGGCCATACCAACCTGAATATGCCCAATCTCGACTGATCTTGGAAGCCAAGCAGGATAGGACCTGGTTAGTACTTGGATGGGAGAGTACGTGGGAATACCAGGTGCTGTAAGCTTTTATTTTTCTAGAATACATAGTCAATAAAGGATCATTAATAAATACTGCCTTACATAGTGCTGTGATAGCTTATGGCCATACCAGCCTGAAAGATGCCCAATCTTGTATGATCTTGGAAGCCAAACAATAAAGGGCTTGTTTAGTAAAGGCATTTGAGACTGCCTGGGAATACCGGGTAATGTAAGCTTTTAATTTTCCAAAAATACATACTCCATAGATGATCATTAATAAATTCTGCCTTACATTGTACTGTGGTAGCTTACGGCCATACCACCCTGAATAAGCCCAATCTCGTCTGATCTTGGAAGCCAAACAGGATAGGGCCTGGTTAGTACTTGGATGGGAGACCACCTGGGAATACCAGGTGCTGTAAGATTTTTTTTTTCAAGAATACATAATCAATAAAGGATCATTAATAAATACTACCTTACATTGTCCTTTGATAGCTTGCGGCCATACCAGCCTGAAAGATGCCCAATCTTGAATGATCTTGGAAGCCAAGCAATAAAGGGCTTGTTTAGTAAAGGCATTGGAGACCGCCTGGGAATACCGGGTAATGTAAGCTTTTAATTTTCCAAAAATACATACTCCATAGATGATCATTAATAAATTCTGCCTTACATTGTACTGTGGTAGCTTACGGCCATACCACCCTGAATAAGCCCATTCTCGTCTGATCTTGGATGCCAAGCAGGATAGGGCCTGGTTAGTACTTGGATGGGAGACCACCTGGGAATACCAGGTGCTGTAAGCCTTTATTTTTCAAGAATACATAATCAATAAAGGATCATTAATAAATACTACCTTACATTGTGCTGTGATAGCTTGCGGCCATACCAGCCTGAAAGATGCCCAATCTTGTATGATCTTGGAAGCCAAGCAATAAAGGGCTTGGTTATTAAAGGCATTGGAGACTGCCTGGGAATACCGGGTAATGTAAGCTTTTAATTTTCCAAAAATACATACTCCATAGATGATCATTAATAAATACTACCTTAAATTGTACTCTGGTAGCTTACGGCCATACCACCCTGAATAAGCCCAATCTCGTCTGATCTTGGAAGCCAAGCAGGATAGGGCCTGGTTAGTACTTGGATGGGAGACCAACTGGGAATACTTTGTGCTGTAAGCTTTTATTTTTCTAGAATACATAATCAATAAAGGATCATTAATAACTACTACCTTACATTGTGCTGTGGTAGCTTGCGGCCATACCAACCTAAAAGATGCCCAATCTTGTATGATCTTGGAAGCCAAGCAATAAAGGGCTTGGTTAGTAAAGGCATTTGAGATCGCCTGGGAATACCGGGTAATGTAAGCTTTTAATTTTCCAAAACTACATACTCCATAGATGATCATTAATAAATACTACCTTACATTGTATTGTGGTAGCTTACGGCCATACCACCCTGAATAAGCCCAATCTCGTCTGATCTTGGAAGCCAAGCATGATAGGGCTTGGTTAGTACTTGGATGGGAGACCACCTGGGAATACCAGGTGCTGTAAGCTTTTTTTTTTCAAGAATTCATAATCAATAAAGGAACATTAATAAATACTACCTTACATTGTCCTGTGATAGCTTGCGGCCATACCAGCCTGAAAAATGCCCAATCTTGTATGATCTTGGAAGCCAAGCAATAAAGGGCTTGGTTAGTAAAGGCATTGGAGACCGCCTGGGAATACCGGGTATTGTAAGCTTTTAATTTTCCAAAAATACATACTCCATAGATGTTCATTAATAAATACTACCTTACATTGTCCTGTGATAGCTTGCGGCCATACCAGCCTGAAAGATGCCCAATCTTGTATGATCTTGGAAGCCAAGCAGGATAGGGCCTGGTTAGTACCTGGATGGGAGACCACCTGGGAATACCAGGTGCTGTAAGCCTTTATTTTTCTAGAATACATAATCAATAAAGGATCATTAATAAATACTACCTTACATTGTCCTTTGATAGCTTGCGGCCATACCAGCCTGAAAGATGCCCAATCTTGTATGATCTTGGAAGCCAAGCAATAAAGTGCTTGGTTATTAAAGGCATCGGAGACCGCCTGGGAATACCGGGTAATGTAAGCCTTTATTTTTCAAGAATACATAATCAAAAAAGGATCATTAATAAATACTACCTTACATTGTACTGTGGTAGCTTACGGCCATACCACCCTGAATAAGCCCAAACTCGTCTGATCTTGGAAGCCAAGCAGGATAGGGCCTGGTTAGTTCTTGGATGGGAGACCACCTGCGAATACCAGGTGCTGTAAGCCTTTATTTTTCAAGAATACGTAATCAATAAAGGATCATTAATAAATACTACCTTACATTGTGCTGTGATAGCTTGCGGCCATACCAGCCTGAAAGATGCCAAATCTTGTATGATCTTGGAAGCCAAGCAATAAAGGGCTTGTTTAGTACTTGGATGGGAGACCAACTGGGAATACCGGGTAATGTAAGCTTTTAATTTTCCAAAAATACATACTCCATAGATGATCATTAATAAATTCTGCCTTACATTGTACTGTTGTAGCTTACGGCCATACCACCCTGAATAAGCCCAATCTCGTCTGATCTTGGAAGCCAAGCAGGATAGGGCCTGGTTAGTACTTGGATGGGAGACCACCTGGGAATACCAGGTGCTGTAAGCTTTTTTTTTTCAAGAATACATAATCAATAAAGGATCATTAATAAATACTACCTTACATTGTGTTGTGATAGCTTGCGGCCATACCAGCCTGAAAGATGCCCAATCTTGTATGATCTTGGAAGCCAAGCAATAAAGGGCTTGGTTATTAAAGGCATTGGAGACCGCCTGGGAATACCGGGTAATGTAAGCTTTTAATTTTCCAAAAATACATACTCCATAGATGATCATTAATAAATTCTGCCTTACATTGTACTGTGGTAGCTTACGGCAATACCACCCTGAATAAGCCCAATCTCGTCTGATCTTGGATGCCAAACAGGATAGGGCCTGGTTAGTACTTGGATGGGAGACCACCTGGGAATACCAGGTGCTGTAAGCCTTTATTTTTCAAGAATACATAATCAATAAAGGATCATTAATAAATACTACCTTACATTGTCCTGTGATAGCTTGCGGCCATACCAGCCTGAAAGATGCCCAATCTTGTATGATCTTGGAAGCCAAGCAATAAAGGGCTTGGTTATTAAAGGCATTGGAGACCGCCTGGGAATACCGGGTATTGTAAGCTTTTAATTTTCCAAAAATACATACTCCATAGATGTTCATTAATAAATACTACCTTACATTGTGCTGTGATAGCTTGCGGCCATACCAGCCTGAAAGATGCCCAATCTTGTATGATCTTGGAAGCCAAGCAGGATAGGGCCTGGTTAGTACTTGAATGGGAGACCTCCTGGGAATACCAGGTGCTGTAAGCTTTTATTTTTCAAGAATACATAATCAATAAAGGATCATTAATAAATACTACCTTACATTGTGCTGTGATAGCTTGCGGCCATACCAGCCTGAAAGATGCCCAATCTCGTATGATCTTGGAAGCAAAGCAATAAAGGGCTTGTTTAGTAAAGGCATTGGAGACCGCCTGGGAATACCGGGTAATGTATCTTTTAATTTTCCAAAAATACATACTCCATAGATGATCATTATTAAATTCTGCCTTACATTGTACTGTGGTAGCTTACGGCCATACCACCCTGAATAAGCCCAATCTCGTCTGATCTTGGAAGCCAAGCAGGATAGGGCCTGGTTAGTACTTGGATGGGAGACCACCTGGGAATACCAGGTGCTGTAAGCCTTTATTTTTCAAGAATACGTAATCAATAAAGGATCATTAATAAATACTACCTTACATTGTGCTGTGATAGCTTGCGGCCATACCAGCCTGAAAGATGCCCAATCTTGTATGATCTTGGAAGCCAAGCATTAAAGGGCTTGGTTAATAAAGGCATTGGAGACCGCCTGGGAATACCGGGTAATGTAAGCCTTTATTTTTCAAGAATACATAATCGAAAAAGTATCATTAATAACTACTACCTTACATTGTGCTGTGGTAGCTTGCGGCCATACCAACCTAAAAGATGCCCAATCTTGTATGATCTTGAGAGCCAAGCAATAAAGGGCTTGTTTAGTAAAGGCATTGGAGACCGCCTGGGAATACCGGGTATTGTAAGCTTTTAATTTTCCAAAAATACAAACTCCATAGATGTTCATTAATAAATACTACCTTACATTGTACTGTGGTAGCTTACGGCCATACCACCCTGAATAAGCCCAATCTCGTCTGATCTTGGAAGCCAAGCAGGATAGGGCCTGGTTAGTACTTGGATGGGAGACCACCTGGGAATACCAGGTGCTGTAAGCCTTTATTTCTCAAGAATACGTAATCAATAAAGGATCATTAATAAATACTACCTTACATTGTGCTGTGATAGCTTGCGGCCATACCAGCCTGAAAGATGCTCAATCTTGTATGATCTTGGAAGCAAAGAACGATAGGGCTTGTTTAGTAAAGGCATAGGAGACCGCCTGGGAATACCGGGTAATGTAAGCTTTTAATTTTCCAAAAATACATACTCCATAGATGATCATTAATAAATTCTGCCTTACATTGTACTGTGGCAGCTTACGGCCATACCACCCTGAATAAGCCCAATCTCGTCTGATCTTGGAAGCCAAGCAGGATAGGGCCTGGTTAGTACTTGGATGGGAGACCACCTGGGAATACCAGGTGCTGTAAGCCTTTATTTTTTTCAAGAATTCATTATCAATAAAGGATCATTAATAAATAATACCTTACATTGTGCTGTGATAGCTTGCGGCCAAACCAACCTGAATAAGCCCAATCTCGTCTGATCTTGGAAGCCAAGCAATAAAGGGCTTGGTTAGTAAAGGCATTGGAGACCGTCTGGGATTACCGGGTAACTTAAGTTTGAATTTTCCAAAAACTACATACTCCATAGATGATCATTAATAAATTCTGCCTTACATTGTACTGTGGTAGCTTACGGCCATACCAGCCTGAAAGATGCCCAATCTTCTATGATCTTGGAAGCCAAACAATAAAGGGCTTGTTTAGTAAAGGCATTGGAGACCGCCTGGGAATACCGGGTAATGTAAGCTTTTAATTTTCCAAAAATACATACTCCATAGATGATCATTAATAAATTCTGCCTTACATTGTACTGTGGTAGCTTACGGCCATACCACCCTGAATAAGCCCAATCTCGTCCGATCTTGGAAGCCAAGCAGGATAGGGCCTGGTTAGTACTTGGATGGGAGACCACCTGGGAATACCAGGTGCTGTAAGCCTTTTTTTTCAAGAATACATAATCAATAAAGGATCATTGATAAATACTACCTTACATTGTCCTGTGATAGCTTGCGGCCATACCAGCCTGAAAGATGCCCAATCTTGTATGATCTTGGAAGCCAAGCAATAAAGGGCTTGGTTATTAAAGGCATTGGAGACCACCTGGGAATACCGGGTAATGTAAGCTTTTAATTTTCCAAAAATACATACTCCATAGATGATCATTAATAAATTCTGCCTTACATTGTACTGTGGTAGCTTACGGCCATACCACCCTGAATAAGCCCAATCTCGTCTGATCTTGGATGCCAAGCAGGATAGGGCCTGGTTAGTACTTGGATGGGAGACCACCTGGGAATACCAGGTGCTGTAAGCCTTTATTTTTCAAGAATACATAATCAATAAAGGATCATTAATAAATACTACCTTACATTGTCCTGTGATAGCTTGCGGCCATACCAGCCTGAAAGATGCCCAATCTTGTATGATCTTGGAAGCCAAGCAATAAAGGGCTTGGTTATTAAAGGCATTGGAGACCGCCTGGGAATACCGGGTATTGTAAGCTTTTAATTTTCCAAAAATACATACTACATAGATGTTCATTAATAAATACTACCTTACATTGTCCTGTGATAGCTTGCGGCCATTCCAGCCTGAAAGATGCCCAATCTTGTATGATCTTGGAAGCCAAGCAGGATAGGGCCTGGTTAGTACTTGGATGGGAGACCACCTGGGAATACTTGGTGCTGTAAGCTTTTATTTTTCTAGAATACATATTCAGTAAAGGATCATTAATTAATACTACCTTACATTGTGCTGTGATAGCTTGCGGCCATACCAGCCTGAAAGATGCCCAATCTCGTATGATCTTGGAAGCAAAGAACGATAGGGCTTGTTTAGTAAAGGCATAGGAGACCGCCTGGGAATACCGGGTAATGTAAGCTTTTAATTTTCCAAAAATACATACTCCATAGATGATCATTAATAAATTCTGCCTTACATTGTACTGTGGTAGCTTACGGCCATACCACCCTGAATAAGCCCAATCTCGTCTGATCTTGGAAGCCAAGCAGGATAGGGCCTGGTTAGTACTTGGATGGGAGACCACCTGGGAATACCAGGTGCTGTAAGCTTTTTTTTTTCAAGAATACATAATCAATAAAGGATCATTAATAAATACTACCTTACATTGTGCTGTGATAGCTTGCGGCCATACCAGCCTGAAAGATGCCCAATCTTCTATGATCTTGGAAGCCAAACAATAAAGGGCTTGTTTAGTAAAGGCATTGGAGACCGCCTGGGAATACCGGGTAATGTAAGCT
>JBBDHG010000259.1:260000-337500 GCA_037951165.1 Lophius americanus | reverse complement strand
CTTGGAAGCCAAGAACGATAGGGCTTGTTTAGTACTTGGATGGGAGACCAACTGGGAATACCGGGTAATGTAAGCTTTTAATTTTCCAAAAATACATACTCCATAGATGATCATTAATAAATTCTGCCTTACATTGTACTGTGGTAGCTTAAGGCCATACCACCCTGAATAAGCCCAATCTCGTCTGATCTTGGATGCCAAGCAGGATAGGGCCTCGTTAGTACTTGGATGGGAGACCACCTGGGAATACCAGGTGCTGTAAGCCTTTATTTTTCAAGAATACATAATCAATAAAGGATCATTAATAAATACTACCTTACATTGTACTGTGGTAGCTTACGACCATACCACCCTGAATAAGCCCAATCTCGTCTGATCTTGGAAGCCAAGCATGATAGGGCCTGGTTAGTACTTGGATGGGAGACCACCTGGGAATACCAGGTGCTGTAAGCTTCTTTTTTTTCAAGAATTCATAATCAATAAAGGAACATTAATAAATACTACCTTACATTGTCCTGTGATAGCTTGCGGCCATACCAGCCTGAAAGATGCCCAATCTTGTATGATCTTGGAAGCCAAGCAATAAAGGGCTTGGTTATTAAAGGCATTGGAGACCGCCTGGGAATACCGGGTAATGTAAGCCATTATTTTTCAAGAATACATAATCAAAAAAGGATCATTAATAAATACTACCTTACATTGTACTGTGGTAGCTTACGGCCATACCACCCTGAATTAGCCCAGTCTCGTCTGATCTTGGAAGCCAAGCAGGATAGGGCCTGGTTAGTACTTGGATGGGAGACCACCTGGGAGTACCAGGTGCTGTAAGCTTTTATTTTTCTAGAACACACAATCAATAAAAGATCATTAATAAATACTACCTTACATTGTACTGTGGTAGCTTGCGGCCATACCAACCTGACAGATGCCCAATCTGGTATGATCTTGGAAGCCAAGCAATAAAGGGCTTGTTTAGTAAAGGCATTGGAGACCGCCTGGGAATACCAGGTAATGTAAGCGTTTATTTTTCAAGAATACATAATCAATAAAAGATCATTAGTAAATACTAGCTTACATTGTGCTGTGGTAGCTTGCGGCCATACCAGCCTGAAAGATGCCCAATCTTGTATGATCTTGAGAGCCAAGCAATAAAGGGCTTGTTTAGTAAAGGCATTGGAGACCGCCTGGGAATACCGGGTAATGTAAGCCTTTATTTTTCAAGAATACATAATCAATAAAGGATCATTAATAAATACTACCTTACATTGTACTGTGGTAGCTTACGGCCATACCACCCTGAATAAGCCCAATCTTGTCTGATCTTGGAAGCCAAGCAGGATAGGGCCTGGTTAGTACTTGTATGGGTGACCACCTGGGAATACCAGGTGCTGTAAGCCTTCATTTTTCAAGAATACGTAATCAATAAAGGATCATTAATAAATACTACCTTACATTGTGCTGTGATAGCTTGCGGCCATACCGGCCTGAAAGATGCCCAATCTTGTATGATCTTGGAAGCCAAGAACGATAGGGCTTGTTTAGTAAAGGCATTGGAGACCGCCTGGGAATACCGGGTAATGTAAGCTTTTAATTTTCCAAAAATACATACTCCATAGATGTTCATTAATAAATACTACCTTACATCGTACTGTGGTAGCTTACGGCCATACCACCCTGAATAAGCCCAATCTCGTCTGATCTTGGAAGCCAAGCAGGATAGGGCCTGGTTAGTACTTGGATGGGAGACCACCTGGGAATACCAGTTGCTGTAAGCCTTTATTTTTGAAGAATACATAATCAATAAAGGATCATTAATAAATACTACCTTACATTGTGCTGTGATAGCTTGCGGCCATACCAGCCTGAAAGATGCCCAATCTTGTATGATCTTGGAAGCCAAGAACGATAGGGCTTGTTTAGTACTTGGATGGGAGACCAACTGGGAATACCGGGTAATGTAAGCTTTTAATTTTCCAAAAATACATACTCCATAGATGTTCATTAATAAATACTACCTTATATCGTACTGTGGTAGCTTACGGCCATACCACCCTGAATAAGCCCAATCTCGTCTGATCTTGGAAGCCAAGCAGGATAGGGCCTGGTTAGTACCTGGATGGGAGACCACCTGGGAATACCAGGTGCTGTAAACTTTTATATTTCTAGAATATATAATCAATAAAGGAACATTAATAAATACTACCTTACATTGTCCTGTGATAGCTTGCGGCCATACCAGCCTGAAAGATGCCCAATCTTCTATGATCTTGGAAGCCAAGCAATAAAGGGCTTCTTTAGTAAAGGCATTGGAGACCACCTGGGAATACCGGGTAATGTAAGCCTTTATTTTTCAAGAATACATAATCAATAAAAGATCATTAATAAATTCTGCCCTACATTGTACTGTGGTAGCTTATGGCCATACCACCCTGAATAAGCCCAATCTCGTCTGATCTTGGATGCCAAGCAGGATAGGGCCTGGTTAGTACTTGGATGGGAGACCACCTGGGAATACCAGGTACTGTAAGCCTTTATTTTTCAAGAATACATAATCAATAAAGGATCATTAATAAATACTACCTTACATTGTACTGTGGTAGCTTACGGCCATACCACCCTGAATAAGCCCAATCTCGTCTGATCTTGGAAGCTAAGCAGGATAGGGCCTGGTTAGTACTTGGATGGGAGACCACCTAGGAATACCAGGTGCCGTAAGCTTTTATTTTTTCAAGAATTCATAATCAATACAGGAACATTAATAAATACTACCTTACATTGTCCTGTCATAGCTTGCGGCCATACCGCCCTGAATAAGCCTGATCTTGGAAGCCAAGCAGGATAGGGCTTGTTTAGTACTTGGATGGGACACCACCTGGGAATACCAGGTGCTGTAAGCCTTTATTTTTCAAGAATACATAATCAATAAAGGATCATTAATAAATACTACCTTATATTGTGCTGTGATAGCTTGCGACCATACCAGCCTGAAAGATGCCCAATCTTGTATGATCTTGGAAGCCAAGAAATAAAGGGCTTGGTTAGTAAAGGCATCTGAGACCACCTGGGAATACCGGGTAATGTAAGCCTTTATTTTTCAAGAATACATAATCAATAAAAGATCATTAATAAATACTACCTTACATTGTGCTGTGATAGCTTGCGGCCATACCGCCCTGAATAAGCCTGATCTTGGAAGCCAAGCAGGATATGCCTGGTTAGTACTTGGATGGGAGACCACCTAGGAATACCAGGTGCTGTAAGCTTTTTTTTTTTTCAAGAATTCATAATCAATAAAGGAACATTAATAAATACTACCTTACATTTTCCTGTGATAGCTTGCGGCCATACCAGCCTGAAAGATGGCCAATCTTGTATGATCTTGGAAGCCAAGCAATAAAGGGTTTGGTTATTAAAGGCATTGGAGACCGCCTGGGAATACCGGGTATTGTAAGCTTTTAATTTTCCAAAAATACATACTCCATAGATGTTCATTAATAAATACTACCTTACATCGTACTGTGGTAGCTTACGGCCGTACCACCCTGAATAAGCCCAATCTCTTCTGATCTTGGAAGCCAAGCAGGATAGGGCCTGGTTAGTACTTGGATGGGAGACCACCTGGGAATACCAGGTTCTGTAAGCTTTTATTTTTGTAGAAATAAGAAATAAGAAATAATGGCATTAATAATAATTAAAATAATAATGGCATTGGAGACCGCCTGGGAATACCGGGTATTGTAAGCTTTTTATTTTCCAAAACTACATACTCCATAGATGATCATTAATAAATACTACCTTACATTGTACTGTGGTAGCTTACGGCCATACCACCCTGAATAAGCCCAATCTCGTCTGATCTTGGAAGCCAAGCAGGATAGGGCCTGGTTAGTACCTGGATGGGAGACCATCTGGGAATACCAGGTGCTGTAAGCCTTTATTTTTCAAGAATACGTAATCAATAAAGGATCATTAATAAATACTACCTTACATTGTGCTGTGATAGCTTGCGGCTATACCAGCCTGAAAGATGCCCAATCTTGTATGATCTTGAGAGCCAAGCAATAAAGGGCTTGTTAAGTAAAGGCATTGGAGCGCGCCTGGGAATACCGGGTAATGTAAGCTTTTAATTTTCCAAAAATACATACTCCATAGATGATCATTAATAAATTCTGCCTTACATTGTACTGTGGTAGCTTACGGCCATACCACCCTGAGTAAACCCAATCTTGTCTGATCTTGGAAGCCAAGCAGGATAGGGCCTGGTTAGTACTTGGATGGGAGACCACCTGGGAATACCAGGTGCTGTAAGCTTTTAATTTTGTATAACACACAATCAATAAAAGATCATTAATAAATACTACCTTACATTGTACTGTGGTAGCTTACGGCCATACCACCCTGAATAAGCCCAATCTTGTCTGATCTTGGAAGCCAAGCAGGATAGGGCCTGGTTAGTACTTGGATGGGAGACCACCTGGGAATACCAGGTGCTGTAAGCTTTTAATTTTGTATAACACACAATCAATAAAAGATCATTAATAAATACTACCTTACATTGTGCTGTGGTAGCTTGCGGCCATACCAGCCTGAAAGATGCCCAATCTTGTATGATCTTGGAAGCCAAGAACGATAGGGCTTGTTTAGTAAAGGCATTGGAGACCACCTGGGAATACCAGGTGCTGTAAGCCTTTATTTTTCTGTAATAAAAAAACAATAAAGGATCATTAATAAATACTACCTTACATTGTACTGTGGTAGGTTACGGCCATACCACCCTGAATAAGTCCAATCTCGTCTGATCTTGGAAGCCAAGCAGGATAGGGCCTGGTTAGTACTTGGATGGGAGACCACCTGGGAATACCAGGTGCTGTAAGCCTTTATTTTTCAAGAATACGTAATCAATAAAGGATCACTAATAAATACTACCTTACATTGTGCTGTGATAGCTTGCGGCCATACCATCCTGAAAGATGCCCAATCTTGTATGATCTTGAGAGCCAAGCAATAAAGGGCTTGTTTAGTGAAGGCATTGGAGACCGCCTGGGAATACCGGGTAATGTAAGCTTTTCATTTTCCAAAAATACATACTCCATAGATGTTCATTAATAAATACTACCTTACATTGTCCTGTGGTAGCTTACGGCCATACCACCCTGAATAAGCCCAATCTTGTCTGATCTTCGAAGCCAAGCAGGATAGGGCCTGGTTATTACTTGAATGGGAGACCACCTGGGAATACCAGGTGCTGTAAGCTTTTATTTTTCAAGAATACATAATCAAAAAAGGATCATTAATAAATTCTACCTTACATTGTACTGTGGTAGCTTACGGCTATACCACCCTGAATAAGCCCAATGTCGTCTGATCTTGGAAGCCAAGCAGGATAGGGCCTGGTTAGTACTTGGATGGTACACCACCTGGGAATACCAGGTGCTGTATGTTCTTATTTTTCAAGAATACATAATCAATAAAGGATCATTAATAAATACTACCTTACATTGTGCTGTGATAGCTTGCGGCCATACCAGTCTGAAAGATGCCCAATCTTGTATCATCTTGGAAGCCAATCAGGATAGGGCCTGGTTAGTACTTGGATGGGAGACCACCTGGGAATACCAGGTGCTGTAAGCCTTTATTTCTCAAGAATACGTAATCAATAAAGGATCATTAATAAATACTACCTTACATTGTGCTGTGATAGCTTGCGGCAATACCAGCCTGAAAGATGCCCAATCTTGTATGATCTTGGAAGCCAAGAACGATAGGGCTTGTTTAGTAAAGGCATTGGAGACCGCCTGGGAATACCGGGTAATGTAAGCTTTTTATTTTCCAAAAATACATACTCCATAGATGATCATTAATAAATTCTGCCTTACATTGTACTGTGGTAGCTTACGCCCATACCACCCTGAATAAGCCCAATCTCGTCTGATCTTGGAAGCCAAGCAGGAAAGGGCCTGGTTAGTACTTGGATGGGAGACCACCTGGGAATACCAGGTGCTGTAAGCTCTTATTTTTTAAGAATACATAATCAATAAAGGATCATTAATAAATCCTACCTTATATTGTCCTGTGATAGCTTGTGGGCATACCAGCCTGAAAGATGCCCAATCTTGTATGATCTTGGAAGCCAAGCAGGATAGGGCCTGGTTAGTACTTGGATGGGAGACCACCTGGGAATACCAGGTGCTGTAAGCCTTTATTTTTCAAGAATACATAATCAATAAAGGATCATTAATAAATACTACCTTACATTGTCCTGTGATAGCTTGCGGCCATACCAGCCTGAAAGATGCCCAATCTTGTATGATCTTGGAAGCCAAGCAATAAAGGGCTTGGTTAGTAAAGGCATTGGAGACCGCCTGGGAATACCGGGTAATGTAAGCCTTTATTTTTCAAGAATACATAATCGATAAAGGATCATTAATAAATACTACCTTACATTGTACTGTGGTAGCTTACGGCCAAACCACCCTGAATAAGCCCAATCTTGTCTGATCTTGGAAGCCAAGCAGGATAGGGCCTACTTAGTACTTGGATGGGAGACCACCTGGGAATACCAGGTGCTGTAAGCTTTTATTTTTGTAGAACACACAATCAATAAAAGATCATTATTAAATACTACCTTACATTGTACTGTGGTAGCTTGCGGCCATACCAACCTGAATAAGCCCAATCTTGTCTGATCTTGGAAGCCAAGCAGGATAGGGCCTGGTTAGTACTTGGATGGGAGACCACCTGGGAATACCAGGTGCTGTAAGCCTTTATTTTTCAAGAATATATAATCAATAAAGGATCATTAATAAATACTACCTTACATTGTGCTGTGATAGCTCGCGGCCAAACTAGCCTGAAAGATGCCCAATTTTGTATGATCTTGGAAGCCAAGAACGATAGGGCTTGTTTAGTAAAGGCATTGGAGACCGCCTGGGAATACCGGGTAATGTAAGCTTTTAATTTTCCAAAAATACATACTCCATAGATGATCATTAATAAATTCTGCCTCACATTGTACTGTGATAGCTTGCAGCCATACCAGCCTGAAAGATGCCCAATCTCGTCTGATCTTTGAAGCCAAGCAGGATAGGACCTGGTTAGTACTTGGAGGGGAGACCACATAGGAATACCAGGTGCTGTAAGCTTTTTTTTTTCAAGAATTCATAATCAATATAGGAACATTAATAAATACTACCTTACATTTTGCTGTGATAGCTTGCGGCCATACCATCCTGAAAGATGCCCAATCTTCTATGATCTTGGAAGCCAAGCAATAAAGGGCTTGTTTAGTAAAGGCATTGGAGACCGCCTGGGAATACCGGGTAATGTAAGCTTTTAATTTTCCAAAAATACATACTCCATAGATGATCATTAATAAATTCTGCCTTACATTGTACTGTGGTAGCTTACGGCCATACCACCCTGAATAAGCCGAATCTCGTCTGATCTTGGAAGCCAAGCAGGATAGGGCTTGGTTAGTACTTGGATGGGAGACCACCTAGGAATACCAGGTGCTGTAAGCTTTTTTTTTTCAAGAATTCATAATCAATAAAGGATCATTAATAAATACTACCTTACATTGTCCTGTGATAGCTTGCGGCCATACCAGACTGAAAGATGTCCAATCTTGTATGATCTTGGAAGCCAAACAATAAAGGGCTTGGTTAGTAAAGGCATTGGAGACCGCCTGGGAATACCGGGTAATGTAAGCTTTTAATTTTCCAAAAATACATACTCCATAGATGATCATTAGTAAATACTACCTTACATTGTACTGTGATAGCTTTCGGCTATACCAGCCTGAAAGATGCCCAATCTTGTATGATCTTGGAAGCCAAGCAGAATAGGGCCTGGTTAGTACTTGAATGGGAGACCACCTGGGAATACCAGGTGCTGTAAGCTTTTATTTTTCAAGAATACATAATCAATAAAGGATCATTAATAAATACTGCCTTGAATTGTGCTGTGATAGCTTGCGGCCATACCAGCCTGAAAGATGCCCAATCTTGTATGATCTTGGAAGCCAAGAACGATAGGGCTTGTTTAGTAAAGGCATTGGAGACCGCCTGGGAATACCGGGTAATGTAAGCTTTTAATTTTCCAAAAATACATACTGCATAGATGATCATTAATAAATTCTGCCTTACATTGTACTGTGGTAGCTTACGGCCATACCACCCTGAATAAGCCCACTCTCCTCTGATCTTGGATGCCAAGCAGGATAGGGCCTGGTTAGCACTTGGATGGGAGACCACCTGGGAATACCAGGTGCTGTAAGCCTTTATTTTCCAAGAATACATAATCAATAAAGGATCATTAATAAATACTACCTTACATTGTGCTGTGATAGCTTGCGGCCATACCAGCCTGAAAGATGTCCAATCTTGTGTGATCTATGAAGCCAAGAACGATAGGGCTTGTTTAGTAAAGGCATTTGAGACCGCCTGGGAATACCGGGTAATGTAAGCTTTTAATTTTCCAAAACTACATACTCCATAGATGATCATTAATAAATACTACCTTACATTGTACTGTAGTAGTTTACGGCCATACCACCCTGAATAAGCCCAATTTCGTCTGATCTTGGAAGCCAAGCAGGATAGGGCCTGGTTAGTACTTGGATGGGAGACCACCTGGGAATACACGGTGCTGTAAGCCTTTATTTTTCAAGAATACATAATCAATAAAGGATCATTAATAAATACTACCTTACATTGTCCTGTGATAGCTTGCGGCCATACCAGCCTGAAAGATGCCCAATCTTCTATGATCTTGGAAGCCAAGCAATAAAGGGCTTGTTTAGTAAAGGCATTGGAGACCGCCTGGGAATACCGGGTAATGTAAGCTTTTAATTTTCCAAAAATACATACTCCATAGATGATCATTAATAAATACTAAATTACATTGTGCTGTGATAGCTTGCGGCCATACCAGCCTGAAAGATGCCCAATCTTCTATGATCTTGGAAGCCAAGCAATAAAGGGCTTGGTTATTAACGGCATTGGAGACCGCCTGGGAATACCGGGTAATGTAAGCTTTTATTTTCCAAAAATACATACTCCATAGATGATCATTAATAAATACTACCTTACATTGTGCTGTGATAGCTTGCGGCCATACCAGCCTGAATGATGCCCGATCTTGTATGATCTTGGAAGCAAAGCAATAAAGGGCCTGGTTAGTACTTGGATGGGAGACCACCTGGGAATACCAGGTGCTGTAAGCCTTTATTTTTCAAGAATACATAATCAATAAAGGATCATTAATAAATACTACCTTACATTGTCCTGTGATAGCTTGCGGCCATACCAGCCTGAATGATGCCCGATCTTGTATGATCTTGGAAGCCAAGCAATAAAGGGCCTGGTTAGTAAAGGCATTGGAGACCGCCTGGGAATACCGGGTAATGTAAGCTTTTATTTTTCTAGAAAACACATTCAATAAAAGATCATTAATAAATACTACCTTACATTGTCCTGTGATAGCTTGCGGCCATACCAGCCTGAAAGATGCCCAATCTTGTATGATCTTGGAAGCCAAGAACGATAGGGCTTGTTTAGTAAAGGCATTGGAGACCGCCTGGGAATACCGGGTAATGTAAGCCTTTTTTTTTCAAGAATACATAATCAATAAAAGATCATTAATAAATACTACCTTACATTGTACTGTGGTACCTTACGGCCATACCACCCTGAATAAGCCCAATCTCGTCTGATCTTGGAAGCGAAGCAGGATAGGCCCTGGTTAGTACTTGGATGGGAGACCACCTGGGAATACCAGGTGCTGTAAGCCTTTATTTTTCAAGAATACATAATCAATAAAGGATCATTAATAAATACTACCTTACATTGTGCTGTGATAGCTTGCGGCCATACCAGCCTGATAGATGCCCAATCTTGTATGATCTTGGAAGCCAAGCAATAAAGGGCTTGGTTATTAAAGGCATTGGAGACCGCCTGGGAATACCGGGTAATGTAAGCTTTTATTTTCCAAAAATACATACTCCATAGATGATCATTAATAAATACTACCTTACATTGTACTGTGGTAGCTTACGGCCATACCACCCTGAATAAGCCCAATCTCGTCTGATCTTGGATGCCAAGCAGGATAGGGCCTGGTTAGTACTTGGATGGGAGACCACCTGGGAATACCAGGTGCTGTAAGCTTTTAGTTTTCTAGAATACATAATCAATAAAGGATCATTAATAAATACTACCTTACATTGTCCTGTGATAGCTTACGGCCATACCACCCTGAAAGATGCCCAATCTTGTATGATCTTGGAAGCCAAGCAATAAAGGGCTTGGTTATTAAAGGCATTGGAGACCGCCTGGGAATACCGGGTAATGTAAGCTTTTAATTTTCCAAAAAAACATACTCCATAGAGGATCATTAATAAATTCTGCCTTACATTGTACTGTGATAGCTTACGGCCATACCAGCCTGAATAAGCCCAATCTCGTCTGATCTTGGAAGCCAAGAACGATAGGGCTTGTTTAGTAAAGGCATTGGAGACCGCCTGGGAATACCGGGTAATGTAAGCTTTTAATTTTCCAAAAAAACATACTCCATAGAGGATCATTAATAAATTCTACCTTACATTGTCCTGTGATAGCTTGCGGCCATACCAGCCTGAAAGATGCCCAATCTCGTCTGATCTTGGAAGCCAAACAGGAATGGGCCTGGTTAGTACTTAGATGGGAGACCACCTGGGAATACCAGGTGCTGTAAGCCTTTATTTTTCAAGAATACATAATCAATAAAGGATCATTAATAAATACTACCTTACATTGTCCTGTGATAGCTTACGGCCATACCACCCTGAAAGATGCCCAATCTTGTATGATCTTGGAAGCCAAGCAATAAAGGGCTTGGTTATTAAAGGCATTGGAGACCGCCTGGGAATACCGGGTAATATAAGCTTTTAATTTTCCAAAAATACATACTCCATAGAGGATCATTAATAAATTCTGCCTTACATTGTACTGTGGTAGCTTACGGCCATACCAGCCTGAATAAGCCCAATCTTGTCTGATCTTGGATGCCAAGCAGGATAGGGCCTGGTTAGTACTTGGATGGGAGACCACCTGGGAATACACGTTAATGTAAGCCTTTATTTTTCAAGAATACATAATCAATAAAGGATCATTAATAAATACTACCTTACATTGTGCTGTGATAGCTTGCGGCCATACCAGCCTGAAAGATGCCCAATCTTGTATGATCTTGGAAGCCAAGCAATAAAGGGCTTGGTTAGTAAAGGCATTGGAGACCGCCTGGAAATACAGGGTAATGTAAGCCTTTATTTTTCAAGAATACATAATCAATAAAGGATCATTACTAAATACTACCTTACATTGTCCTGTGATAGCTTGCGGCCATACCAGCCTGAAAGATGCCCAATCTTGTATGATCTTGGAAGCCAAGCAATAAAGGTCTTGTTTAGTAAAGGCATTGGAGACCGCCTGGGAATACCGGGTAATGTAAGCTTTTAATTTTCCAAAAATACATACTCCATAGATGATCATTAATAAATACTACCTTACATTGTACTGTGGTAGCTTACGGCCATACCACCCTGAATAAGCCCAATCTCGTCTGATCTTGGAAGCCAAGCAGGATAGGGCCTGGTTAGTACTTGGATGGGAGACCACCTGGGAATACCAGGTGCTGTAAGCCTTTATTTTTCAAGAATACGTAATCAATAAAGGATCATTAATAAATACTACCTTACATTGTGCTGTGATAGCTTGCGGCCATACCAGCCTGAAAGATGCCCAATCTTGTATGATCTTGGAAGCCAAGAACGATAGGGCTTGTTTAGTAAAGGCATTGGAGACCGCCTGGGAATTCCGGGTAATGTAAGCTTTTAATTTTCCAAAAATACATACTCCATAGATGATCATTAATAAATTCTGCCTTACATTGTACTGTGATAGCTTACGGCCATACCACCCTGAATAAGCCCAATCTCGTCTGATCTTGGAAGCCAAGCAGGATAGGGCCTGGTTAGTACTTGGATGGGAGACCACCTGGGAATACCAGGTGCTGTAAGCTTTTATTTTTGTAGAACACACAATCAATAAAGGATCATTAATAAATACTACCTTACATTGTGCTGTGGTAGCTTGCGGCCATACTAACCTGAAAGATGCCCAATCTTGTATGATCTTGGAAGCCAATCAATAAAGGGCTTGTTTAGTAAAGGCATTGGAGACCGCCTGGGAATACCGGGTAATGTAAGCCTTTATTTTTCAAGAATACATAATCAATAAAAGATCATTAATAAATACTACCTTACATTGTACTGTGGTAGCTTACGGCCATACCACCCTGAATAAGCCCAATCTCGTCTGATCTTGGAAGCCAAGCAGGATAGGGCCTGGTTAGTACTTGGATGGGAGACCACCTGGGAATACCAGGTGCTGTAAGCCTTTATTTTTCAAGAATACGTAATCAATAAAGGATCATTAATAAATACTACCTTACATTGTGCTGTGATAGCTTGCGGCCATACCAGCCTGGAAGATGCCCAATCTTGTATGATCTTGGAAGCCAAGCAGGATAGGGCCTGGTTAGTACTTGAATGGGAGACCACCTGGGAATACCAAGTGCTGTAAGCTTTTATTTTTCAAGAATACATAATCAATAAAGGATCATTAATAAATACTACCTTACATTGTGCTATGATAGCTTGCGGCCATACCAGCCTGAAAGATGCCCAATCTTCTATGATCTTGGAAGCCAAGCAATAAAGGGCTTGTTTAGTAAAGGCATTGGAGACCGCCTGGGAATACCGGGTAATGTAAGCTTTTATTTTCCAAAAATACATACTCCATAGATGATCATTAATAAATACTACCTTACATTGTGCTGTGATAGCTTGCGGCCATACCAGCCTGAATGATGCCTGATCTTATATGATCTTGGAAGCCAAGCAATAAAGGGCCTGGTTAGTACTTGGATGGGAGACCACCTGGGAATACCAGGTGCTGTAAGCCTTTATTTTTCAAGAATACATAATCAATAAAGGATCATTAATAAATACTACCTTACATTGTCCTGTGATAGCTTGCGGCCATACCAGACTGAAAGATGTCCAATCTTGTATGATCTTGGAAGCCAAACAATAAAGGGCTTGTTTAGTAAAGGCATTGGAGACCGCCTGGGAATACCGGGTAATGTAAGCTTTTATTTTTCTAGAAAACACATTCAATAAAAGATCATTAATAAATACTACCTTACATTGTCCTGTGATAGCTTGCGGCCATACCAGCCTGAAAGATGCCCAATCTTGTATGATCTTGGAAGCCAAGAACGATAGGGCTTGTTTAGTAAAGGCATTGGAGACCGCCTGGGAATACCGGGTAATGTAAGCCTTTTTTTTTCAAGAATACATAATCAATAAAGGATCATTAATAAATACTACCTTACATTGTGCTGTGATAGCTTGCGGCCATACCAGCCTGAAAGATGCCCAATCTTGTATGATCTTGGAAGCCAAGCAATAAAGGGCTTGTTTAGTAAAGGCATTGGAGACCGCCTGGGAATACCGGGTAATGTAAGCTTTTAATTTTCCAAAAATACATACTCCATAGATGATCATTAATAAATACTACCTTACATTGTGCTGTGATAGCTTGCGGCCATACCAGCCTGAAAGATGCCCAATCTTCTATGATCTTGGAAGCCAAGCAATAAAGGGCTTGTTTAGTAAAGGCATTGGAGACCGCCTGGGAATACCGGGTAATGTAAGCTTTTAATTTTCCAAAAATACATACTCCATAGATGATCATTAATAAATACTACCTTACATTGTACTGTGGTAGCTTACGGCCATACCACCCTGAATAAGCCCAATCTCGTCTGATCTTGGAAGCCAAGCAGGATAGGGCTTGGTTAGTACTTGGATGGGAGACCACCTAGGAATACCAGGAGCTGTAAGCTTTTTTTTTTCAAGAATACATAATCAATAAAGGATCATTAATAAATACTACCTTACATTGTGCTGTGATAGCTTGCGGCCATACCAGCCTGAAAGATGCCCAATCTTCTATGATCTTGGAAGCCAAGCAATAAAGGGCTTGTTTAGTAAAGGCATTGGAGACCGCCTGGGAATACCGGGTAATGTAAGCTTTTAATTTTCCAAAAATACATACTCCATAGATGATCATTAATAAATACTACCTTACATTGTAGTGTGGTAGCTTACGGCCATACCACCCTGAATAAGCCCAATCTTGTATGATCTTGGAAGGCAAGAACGATAGGGCTTGTTTAGTAAAGGCATTGGAGACCACCTGGGAATACCAGGTGCTGTAAGCCTTTATTTTTCAAGAATACATAATCAATAAAGGATCATTAATAAATACAACCTTACATTGTGCTGTGATAGCTTGCAGCCATACCAGCCTGAAAGATGCCCAATCTTGTATGATCTTGGAAGCCAAGCAATAAAGGGCTTGGTTAGTAAAGGCATTGGAGACCGCCTGGGAATACCGGGTAATGTAAGCCTTTATTTTTCAAGAATACATAATCAATAAAAGATCATTAATAAATACTACCTTACATTGTGCTGTGATAGCTTGCAGCCATACCACCCTGAATAAGCCCAATCTCGTCTGATCTTGGATGACAAGCAGGATAGGGCCTGGTTAGTACTTGGATGGGAGACCACCTGGGACTACCAGGTGCTGTAAGCCTTTATTTTTCAAGAATACATAATCAATAAAGGATCATTAATAAATACTACCTTACATTGTCCTGTGATAGCTTGCGGCCATACCAGCCTGAAAGATGCCCAATCTTCTACGATCTTGGAAGCCAAGCAATAAAGGGCTTGTTTAGTAAAGGCATTGGAGACCGCCTGGGAATACCGGGTAATGTAAGCTTTTAATTTTCCAAAAATACATACTCCATAGATGATCATTGATAAATTCTGCCTTACATTGTACTGTGGTAGCTTACGGCCATACCACCCTGAATAAGCCCAATCTCGTCTGATCTTGGATGCCAAGCAGGATAGGGCCTGGTTAGTACTTGGATGGGAGACCACCTGGGAATACCAGGTGCTGTAAGCCTTTATATTTCAAGAATACATAATCAATAAAGGATCATTAATAAATACTACCTTACATTGTGCTGTGATAGCTTGCAGCCATACCACCCTGAATAAGCCCAATCTTCTATGATTTTGGAAGCCAAGCAATAAAGGGCTTGTTTAGTAAAGGCATTGGAGACCGCCTGGGAATACCGGGTAATGTAAGCTTTTATTTTTCAAGAATACATAATCAATAAAGGATCATTAATAAATACTACCTTACACTGTGCTGTGATAGCTTACGGCCATACCACCCAGAATAAGCCCAATCTCGTCTGATCTTGGATGCCAAGCAGGATAGGGCCTGGTTAGTACTTGGATGGGAGACCAACTGGGAATACCAGGTGCTGTAAGCCTTTATTTTTCAAGAATACATAATCAATAAAGGATCATTAATAAATACTACCTAACATTGTGCTGTGATAGCTTGCGGCCATACCAGCCTGAAAGATGCCCAATCTTCTATGATCTTGGAAGCCAAGCAATAAAGGGCTTGTTTAGTAAAGGCATTGGAGACCGCCTGGGAATACCGGGTAATGTAAGCTTTTAATTTTCCAAAAATACATACTCCATAGATGATCATTAATAAATACTACCTTACATTGTAGTGTGGTAGCTTACGGCCATACCACCCTGAATAAGCCCAATCTTGTATGATCTTGGAAGGCAAGAACGATAGGGCTTGTTTAGTAAAGGCATTGGAGACCACCTGGGAATACCAGGTGCTGTAAGCCTTTATTTTTCAAGAATACATAATCAATAAAGGATCATTAATAAATACTACCTAACATTGTGCTGTGATAGCTTGCGGCCATACCAGCCTGAAAGATGCCCAATCTTCTATGATCTTGGAAGCCAAGCAATAAAGGGCTTGTTTAGTAAAGGCATTGGAGACCGCCTGGGAATACCGGGTAATGTAAGCTTTTAATTTTCCAAAAATACATACTCCATAGATGATCATTAATAAATACTACCTTACATTGTAGTGTGGTAGCTTACGGCCATACCACCCTGAATAAGCCCAATCTCGTCTGATCTTGGAAGCCAAGCAGGATAGGGCCTTGTTAGTACTTGGATGGGAGAAAACCTGGGAATACCAGGTGCTGTAAGCCTTTATTTTTCAAGAATACATAATCAATAAAGGATCATTAATAAATACTACCTTACATTGTCCTGTGATAGCTTGCGGCCATACCAGCCTGAAAGATGCCCAATCTTCTATGATCTTGGAAGCCAAGCAATAAAGGGCTTGTTTAGTAAAGGCATTGGAGACCGCCTGGGAATACCGGGTATTGTAAGCTTTTAATTTTCCAAATATACATACTCCATAGATGATCATTAATAAATTCTGCCTTACATTGTACTGTGGTAACTTACGGCCATACCACCCTGAATTAACCCAATGTCGTCTGATCTTGGAAGCCATGCAGGAAAGGGCCTTGTTAGTACTTGGATGGGAGACCACCTGGGAATACCAGGTTCTGTAAGCCTTTATTTTTCAAGAATACATAATCAATAAAGGATCATTAATAAATACTACCTTACATTGTCCTGTGATAGCTTGCGGCCATACCAGCCTGAAAGATGCCCAATCTTGTATGATCTTGGAAGCCAAGCAGGATAGGGCCTGGTTAGTACTTGGATGGGAGACCACCTGGGAATACCAGGTGCTGTAAGCTTTTATTTTTCTAGAACACACAATCAATAAAAGATCATTAATAAATACTACCTTACATTGTACTGTGGTAGCTTGCAGCCATACCAGCCTGAAAGATGCCCAATCTTCTATGATCTTGGAAGCCAAGCGATAAAGGGCTTGGTTATTAAAGGTATTGGAGACCGCCTGGGAATACCGGGTAATGTAAGCCTTTATTTTTCAAGAAAACATAATCAAAAAAGGATCATTAATAAATACTACCTTACATTGTGCTGTGATAGCTTGCGGCCATACCAGCCTGAAAGATGCCCTATCTTGTATGATCTTGGAAGCCAAGCAGGATAGGGCCTGGTTAGTACAAGAATGGGAGACCTCCTGGGAATACCAGGTGCTGTAAGCTTTTATGTTTCAAGAATACATAATCAATAAAGGATCATTAATAAATACTACCTTACATTGTGCTGTGATAGCTTGCGGCCATACCAGCCTGAAAGATGCCCAATCTTCTATGATCTTGGAAGCCAAGCAATAAAGGGCTTGGTTATTAACGGCATTGGAGACCGCCTGGGAATACCGGGTAATGTAAGCTTTTATTTTCCAAAAATACATACTCCATAGATGATCATTAATAAATACTACCTTACATTGTGCTGTGATAGCTTGCGGCCATACCAGCCTGAATGATGCCCGATCTTGTATGATCTTGGAAGCCAAGCAATAAAGGGCCTGGTTAGTACTTGGATGGGAGACCACCTGGGAATACCAGGTGCTGTAAGCCTTTATTTTTCAAGAATACATAATCAATAAAGGATCATTAATAAATACTACCTTACATTGTCCTGTGATAGCTTGCGGCCATACCAGCCTGAATGATGCCCGATCTTGTATGATCTTGGAAGCCAAGCAATAAAGGGCCTGGTTAGTAAAGGCATTGGAGACCGCCTGGGAATACCGGGTAATGTAAGCTTTTATTTTTCTAGAAAACACATTCAATAAAAGATCATTAATAAATACTACCTTACATTGTCCTGTGATAGCTTGCGGCCATACCAGCCTGAAAGATGCCCAATCTTGTATGATCTTGGAAGCCAAGAACGATAGGGCTTGTTTAGTAAAGGCATTGGAGACCGCCTGGGAATACCGGGTAATGTAAGCCTTTTTTTTTCAAGAATACATAATCAATAAAAGATCATTAATAAATACTACCTTACATTGTACTGTGGTACCTTACGGCCATACCACCCTGAATAAGCCCAATCTCGTCTGATCTTGGAAGCGAAGCAGGATAGGCCCTGGTTAGTACTTGGATGGGAGACCACCTGGGAATACCAGGTGCTGTAAGCCTTTATTTTTCAAGAATACATAATCAATAAAGGATCATTAATAAATACTACCTTACATTGTGCTGTGATAGCTTGCGGCCATACCAGCCTGATAGATGCCCAATCTTGTATGATCTTGGAAGCCAAGCAATAAAGGGCTTGGTTATTAAAGGCATTGGAGACCGCCTGGGAATACCGGGTAATGTAAGCTTTTATTTTCCAAAAATACATACTCCATAGATGATCATTAATAAATACTACCTTACATTGTACTGTGGTAGCTTACGGCCATACCACCCTGAATAAGCCCAATCTCGTCTGATCTTGGATGCCAAGCAGGATAGGGCCTGGTTAGTACTTGGATGGGAGACCACCTGGGAATACCAGGTGCTGTAAGCTTTTAGTTTTCTAGAAAACACATTCAATAAAAGATCATTAATAAATACTACCTTACATTGTCCTGTGATAGCTTGCGGCCATACCAGCCTGAAAGATGCCCAATCTTGTATGATCTTGGAAGCCAAGAACGATAGGGCTTGTTTAGTAAAGGCATTGGAGACCGCCTGGGAATACCGGGTAATGTAAGCCTTTTTTTTTCAAGAATACATAATCAATAAAGGATCATTAATAAATACTACCTTACATTGTGCTGTGATAGCTTGCGGCCATACCAGCCTGAAAGATGCCCAATCTTGTATGATCTTGAGAGCCAAGCAATAAAGGGCTTGGTTATTAAAGGCATTGGAGACCGCCTGGGAATACCGGGTAATGTAAGCTTTTATTTTCCAAAAATACATACTCCATAGATGATCATTAATAAATACTACCTTACATTGTACTGTGGTAGCTTACGGCCATACCAGCCTGAAAGATGCCCAATCTCGTCTGATCTTGGAAGCCAAACAGGAAAGGGCCTGGTTAGTACTTGGATGGGAGACCACCTGGGAATACCAGGTGCTGTAAGCCTTTATTTTTCAAGAATACATAATCAATAAAGGATCATTAATAAATACTACCTTACATTGTGCTGTGATAGCTTGCGGCCATACCAGCCTGAAAGATGCCCAATCTTGTATGATCTTGGAAGCCAAGCAATAAAGGGCTTGTTTAGTAAAGGCATTGGAGACCGCCTGGGAATACCGGGTAATGTAAGCTTTTAATTTTCCAAAAATACATACTCCATAGATGATCATTAATAAATACTACCTTACATTGTGCTGTGATAGCTTGCGGCCATACCAGCCTGAAAGATGCCCAATCTTCTATGATCTTGGAAGCCAAGCAATAAAGGGCTTGTTTAGTAAAGGCATTGGAGACCGCCTGGGAATACCGGGTAATGTAAGCTTTTAATTTTCCAAAAATACATACTCCATAGATGATCATTAATAAATACTACCTTACATTGTACTGTGGTAGCTTACGGCCAAACCACCCTGAATAAGCCCAATCTCGTCTGATCTTGGAAGCCAAGCAGGATAGGGCTTGGTTAGTACTTGGATGGGAGACCACCTAGGAATACCAGGAGCTGTAAGCTTTTTTTTTTCAAGAATACATAATCAATAAAGGATCATTAATAAATACTACCTTACATTGTGCTGTGATAGCTTGCGGCCATACCAGCCTGAAAGATGCCCAATCTTGTATGATCTTGGAAGCCAAGAACGATAGGGCTTGTTTAGTAAAGGCATTGGAGACCGCCTGGGAATACCGGGTAATGTAAGCTTTTCATTTTCCAAAAATACATACTCCATAGATGATCATTAATAAATTCTGCCTTACATTGTACTGTGGTAGCTTACGGCCATACCACCCTGAATAAGCCCAATCTCGTCTGATCTTGGAAGCCAAGCAGGATAGGGCCTGGTTAGTACTTGGATGGGAGACCAACTGGGAATACCAGGTGCTGTAAGCCTTTATTTTTCAAGAATACATAATCAATAAAGGATCATTAATAAATACAACCTTACATTGTGCTGTGATAGCTTGCAGCCATACCAGCCTGAAAGATGCCCAATCTTGTATGATCTTGGAAGCCAAGCAATAAAGGGCTTGGTTAGTAAAGGCATTGGAGACCGCCTGGGAATACCGGGTAATGTAAGCCTTTATTTTTCAAGAATACATAATCAATAAAAGATCATTAATAAATACTACCTTACATTGTGCTGTGATAGCTTGCAGCCATACCACCCTGAATAAGCCCAATCTCGTCTGATCTTGGATGACAAGCAGGATAGGGCCTGGTTAGTACTTGGATGGGAGACCACCTGGGACTACCAGGTGCTGTAAGCCTTTATTTTTCAAGAATACATAATCAATAAAGGATCATTAATAAATACTACCTTACATTGTCCTGTGATAGCTTGCGGCCATACCAGCCTGAAAGATGCCCAATCTTCTACGATCTTGGAAGCCAAGCAATAAAGGGCTTGTTTAGTAAAGGCATTGGAGACCGCCTGGGAATACCGGGTAATGTAAGCTTTTAATTTTCCAAAAATACATACTCCATAGATGATCATTGATAAATTCTGCCTTACATTGTACTGTGGTAGCTTACGGCCATACCACCCTGAATAAGCCCAATCTCGTCTGATCTTGGATGCCAAGCAGGATAGGGCCTGGTTAGTACTTGGATGGGAGACCACCTGGGAATACCAGGTGCTGTAAGCCTTTATTTTTCAAGAATACATAATCAATAAAGGATCATTAATAAATACTACCTTACATTGTGCTGTGATAGCTTGCAGCCATACCACCCTGAATAAGCCCAATCTTCTATGATCTTGGAAGCCAAGCAATAAAGGGCTTGTTTAGTAAAGGCATTGGAGACCGCCTGGGAATACCGGGTAATGTAAGCTTTTATTTTTCAAGAATACATAATCAATAAAGGATCATTAATAAATACTACCTTACACTGTGCTGTGATAGCTTACGGCCATACCACCCAGAATAAGCCCAATCTCGTCTGATCTTGGATGCCAAGCAGGATAGGGCCTGGTTAGTACTTGGATGGGAGACCAACTGGGAATACCAGGTGCTGTAAGCCTTTATTTTTCAAGAATACATAATCAATAAAGGATCATTAATAAATACTACCTTACATTGTGCTGTGATAGCTTGCGGCCATACCAGCCTGAAAGATGCCCAATCTTGTATGATCTTGGAAGCCAAGAAATAAAGGGCTTGTTTAGTAAAGGCATTTGAGACCGCCTGGGAATACCGGTTAATGTAAGCTTTTAATTTTCCAAAACTACGTACTCCATAGATGATCATTAATAAATACTACCTTACATTGTAGTGTGGTAGCTTACGGCCATACCACCCTGAATAAGCCCAATCTTGTATGATCTTGGAAGGCAAGAACGATAGGGCTTGTTTAGTAAAGGCATTGGAGACCACCTGGGAATACCAGGTGCTGTAAGCCTTTATTTTTCAAGAATACATAATCAATAAAGGATCATTAATAAATACTACCTTACATTGTCCTGTGATAGCTTGCGGCCATACCAGCCTGAAAGATGCCCAATCTTCTATGATCTTGGAAGCCAAGCAATAAAGGGCTTGTTTAGTAAAGGCATTGGAGACCGCCTGGGAATACCGGGTATTGTAAGCTTTTAATTTTCCAAATATACATACTCCATAGATGATCATTAATAAATTCTGCCTTACATTGTACTGTGGTAACTTACGGCCATACCACCCTGAATTAACCCAATGTCGTCTGATCTTGGAAGCCAAGCAGGAAAGGGCCTTGTTAGTACTTGGATGGGAGACCACCTGGGAATACCAGGTTCTGTAAGCCTTTATTTTTCAAGAATACATAATCAATAAAGGATCATTAATAAATACTACCTTACATTGTCCTGTGATAGCTTGCGGCCATACCAGCCTGAAAGATGCCCAATCTTGTATGATCTTGGAAGCCAAGAACGATAGGGCTTGTTTAGTAAAGGCATTGGAGACCGCCTGGGAATACCAGGTGCTGTAAGCCTTTATTTTTCAAGAATACATAATCAATAAAGGATCATTAATAAATACTACCTTACATTGTCCTGTGATAGCTTGCGGCCATACCAGCCTGAAAGATGCCCAATCTTGTATGATCTTGGAAGCCAAGAACGATAGGGCTTGTTTAGTAAAGGCATTGGAGACCGCCTGGGAATACCGGGTAATGTAAGCCTTTATTTTTCAAGAATACATAATCGATAAAGGATCATTAATAAATACTACCTTACATTGTAGTGTGGTAGCTTACGGCCATACCACCCTGAATAAGCCCAATCTTGTATGATCTTGGAAGCCAAGCAATAAAGGGCTTGTTTAGTAAAAGCATTGGAGACCGCCTGGGAATACCGGGTAATGTAAGCTTTTAATTTTCCAAAAATACATACTCGACAGATGATCATTAATAAATTTTACCTTACATTGTCCTGTGATAGCTTGCGTCCATACCAGCCTGAATAAGCCCAATCTCGTCTGATCTTGGATGCCAAGCAGGATAGGGCCTGGTTAGTATTTGGATGGGAGACCACCTAGGAATACCAGGTGCTGTAAGCTTTTTTTTTTCAAGAATTCATAATCAATAAAGGAACATTAATAAATACTACCTTACATTGTGCTGTGATAGCTTGCGGCAATACCAGCCTGATAGATGCCCAATCTTGTATGATCTTGGAAGCCAAGCAATAAAGGGCTTGTCTATTAAAGGCATTGGAGACCGCCTGGGAATACCGGGTAATGTAAGCTTTTAATTTTCCAAAAATACATACTCCATAGATGATCATTAATAAATACTACCTTACATTGTACTGTGGTAGCTTATGGCCATACCACCCTGAATAAGCCCAATCTTGTATGATCTTGGAAGCCAAGCAGGATAGGGCCTGGTTAGTACTTGGATGGGAGACCACCTGGGAATACCAGGTGCTGTAAGCCTTTATTTTTCAAGAATACATAATCAATAAAGGATCATTAATAAATACTACCTTACATTGTCCTGTTATAGCTTGCGGCCATACCAGCCTGAAAGATGCCCAATCTTGTATGATCTTGGAAGCCAAACAATAAAGGGCTTGGTTAGTAAAGGCATTTGAGACCTCCTGGGAATACCGGGTAATGTAAGCTTTTAATTTTCCAAAACTACATACTCCATAGATGATCATTAATAAATACTACCTTACATTGTACTGTGGTAGTTTACGGCCATACCACCCTGAAAAAGCCCAATCTCGTCTCATCCTGGAAGCCAAGCAGGATAGGGCCTGGTTAGTATTTGGATGGGAGACCACCTGGGAATACCGGATGCTGTAAGCCTTTATTTGTCAAGAATACGTAATCAATGAAGGATCATTAATAAATACTACCTTACATTGTGCTGTGATAGCTTGTGGCCATACCAGCCTGAAAGATGCCCAATCTTGTATGATCTTGGAAGCCAAGAACGATAGGGCTTGTTTAGTAAAGGCATTGGAGACCGCCTGGGAATACCGGGTAATGTAAGCTTTTAATTTTCCAAAAATACATACTCCATAGATGATCATTAATAAATTCTGCCTTACATTGTACTGTGGTAGCTTACGGCCATACCACCCTGAATAAGCCCAATCTCGTCTGATCTTGGAAGCCAAGCAGGATAGGGCCTGGTTAGTACTTGGATGGGAGACCACCTGGGAATACCAGGTGCTGTAAGCCTTTATTTTTCAAGAATACATAATCAATAAAGGATCATTAATAAATACTACCTTACATTGTGCTGTGATAGCTTGCGGCCATACCACCCTGAATTAACCCAATCTCGTCTGATCTTGGAAGCCAAGCAGGATAGGGCCTGGTTAGTACTTGGATGGGAGACCACCTGGGAATACCGGGTAATGTAAGCTTTTAATTTTCCAAAAATACATACTCCATAGATGTTCATTAATAAATACTACCTTACATTGTACTGTGGTAGCTTACGGCCATACCACCCTGAATAAGCCCAATCTTGTCTGATCTTGGATGCCAAGCAGGATAGGGCCTGGTTAGTACTTGGATGGGAGACCACCTGGGAATACCGGGTAATGTAAGCCTTTATTTTTCAAGAATACCTAATCAAAAAAGGATCATTAATAAATACTACCTTACATTGTACTGTGGTAGCTTACGGCCATACCACCCTGAATAAGCCCAATCTTGTCTGATCTTTGAAGCCAAGCAGGATAGGGCCTGGTTAGTATTTGGATGGGAGACCACCTGGGAATACCAGGTGCTGTAAGCTTTTTTTTTTCAAGAATTCATAATCAATAAAGGAACATTAATAAATACTACTTTATATTGTCCTGTGATAGCTTCCGGCCATACCAGCCTGAAAGATGCCCAATCTTGTATGATCTTGAGAGCCAAGCAATAAAGGGCTTGTTTAGTAAAGGCATTGGAGACCGCCTGGGAATACCGGGTAATGTAAGCTTTTCATTTTCCAAAAATACATACTCCACAGATGATCATTAATAAATACTACCTTACATTGTGCTGTGATAGCTTGCGGCCATACCAGCCTGAAAGATGCCCAATCTTGTATGATCTTAGAAGCCAAGAACGATAGGGCTTGTTTAGTACTTGGATGGGAGACCAACTGGGAATACCGGGTAATGTAAGCTTTTAATTTTCCAAAAATACATACTCCATAGATGATCATTAATAAATTCTGCCTTACATTGTGCTGTGATAGCTTACGGCCATACCACCCTGAATAAGCCCAATCTTGTCTGATCTTGGAAGCCAAGCAGGATAGGGCCTGGTTAGTACTTGGATGGGAGACCACCTGGGAATACCAGGTGCTGTAAGCCTTTATTTTTCAAGAATACATAATCAATAAAGGATCATTAATAAATACTACCTTACATTGTACTGTGGTAGCTTACGGCCACACCACCCTGAATAAGCCCAATCTCGTCTGATCTTGGAAGCCAAGCAGGATAGGGCCTGGTTAGTACTTGGATGGGAGACACCTGGGAATACCAGGTGCTGTAAGCCTTTATTTTTCAAGAATACATAATCAATAGAGGATCATTAATAAATACTACCTTACATTGTGCTGTGATAGCTTGCGGCCATACCAGCCTGAAAGATGCCCAATCTTGTATGATCTTGGAAGCCAAGAACGATAGGGCTTGTTTAGTAAAGGCATTGGAGACCGCCTGGGAATACCGGGTAATGTAACTTTTTAATTTTCCAAAAATACATACTCCATAGATGATCATTAATAAATACTACCTTACATTGTACTGTGGTAGCTTACGGCCATACCACCCTGAATAAGCCCAATCTCGTCTGATCTTGGAAGCCGAGCAGGAAAGGGCCTGGTTAGTACTTGGATGGGAGACCAACTGGGAATACCAGGTGCTGTAAGCCTTTATTTTTGAAGAATACATAATCAATAAAGGATCATTAATAAATACTACCTTACATTGTCCTGTGATAGCTTGCGGCCATACCAGCCTGAAAGATGCCCAATCTTGTATGATCTTGGAAGCCAAGCAATAAAGGGCTTGGTTAGTAAAGGCATTGGAGACCGCCTGGGAATACCGGGAAATGTAAGCCTATATTTTTCAAGAATACATAATCAATAAAGGATCATTAATAAATACTACCTTACATTGTACTGTCGTAGCTTACGGCCATACCAACCTGAATAAGCCCAATCTCGTCTGATCTTGGAAGCCAAGCAGGATAGGGCCTGGTTAGTACTTGGATGGGAGACCACCTGGGAATACCAGGTGCTGTAAGCCTTTATTTTTCAAGAATACATAATCAATAAAGGATCATTAATAAATACTACCTTACATTGTCCTGTGATAGCTTGCGGCCATACCAGCCTGAAAGATGCCCAATCTTGTATGATCTTGGAAGCCAAACAATAAAGGGCTTGGTTGGTAAAGGCATTTGAGACCGTTTGGGAATACCGGGTAATGTAAGCTTTTAATTTTCCAAAAATACATACTCCATAGATGATCATTAATAAATTCTTCCTTACATTCTACTGTGGTAGCTTACGGCCATACCACCCTGAATAAGCCCAATCTCATCTGATCTTGGAAGCCAAGCAGGATAGGGCCTGGTTAGTACTTGGATGGGAGACAACCTGGGAATACCAGGTGCTGTAAGCTTTTATTTTTCTAGAATACACAATCAATAGAAGATCATTAATAAATACTACCTTACATTGTGCTGTGGTAGCTTGCGGCCATACCAACCTAAAAGATGCCCAATCTTGTATGATCTTGAGAGCCAAGCAATAAAGGGCTTGTTTAGTAAAGGCATTGGAGACCACCTGGGAATACCGGGTAATGTAAGCTTTTAATTTTCCAAAAAGACATACTCCATAGATGATCATTAATAAATTCTTCCTTACATTCTACTGTGGTAGCTTACGGCCATACCACCCTGAATAAGCCCAATCTCGTCTGATCTTGGAAGCCAAGCAGGATAGGGCCTGGTTAGTACTTGGATGGGAGACCACCTGGGAATACCAGGTGCTGTAAACTTTTATATTTCTAGAATATATAATCAATAAAGGATCATTAATAAATACTACCTTACATTGTGTTGAGACAGCTTGCGGCCATACCAGCCTGAAAGATGCCCAATCTTGTATGATCTTGGAAGCCATAAATAAAGGGCTTGGTTAGTAAAGGCATTGGAGACCGCCTGGGAATACCGGGTAATGTAAGCCTTTATTTTTCAAGAATACGTAATCAATAAAGGATCATTAATAAATACTACCTTACATTGTGCTGTGATAGCTTGCGGCTATACCAGCGTGAAAGATGCCCAATCTTGTATGATCTTGGAAGCCAAGCAGAATAGGGCCTGGTTAGTACTTGAATGGGAGACCACCTGGGAATACCAGGTGCTGTAAACTTTTATATTTCTAGAATATATAATCAATAAAGGATCATTAATAAATACTACCTTACATTGTGCTGTGGTAGCTTGCGGCCATACCAGCCTGAAAGATGCCCAATCTTGTATGATCTTGGAAGCCAAGAACGATAGGGCTTGTTTAGTACTTGGATGGGAGACCAACTGGGAATACCGGGTAATGTAAGCTTTTAATTTTCCAAAAATACATACTCCATAGATGATCAGTAATAAATTCTGCCTTACATTGTACTGTGGTAGCTTACGGCCATACCACCCTGAATAAGCCCAATCTCGTCTGATCTTGGAAGCCAAGCAGAATAGGGCCTGGTTAGTACTTGGATGGGAGACCACCTGGGAATACTTGGTGCTGTAAGCTTTTATTTTTCTAGAATACATAATCAATAAAGGACTATTAATAAATACTACCTTACATTGTCCTGTGTTAGCTTGCAGCCATACCAGCCTGAAAGATGCCGAATCTTGTCTGATCTTGGAAGCCAAACAATAAAGGGCTTGGTTAGTAAAGGCATTGGAGACCGCCTGGGAATACCGGGTAATGTAAGCTTTTAATTTTCCAAAAATACATACTCCATAGATGATCATTAATAAATTCTGCCTTACATTGTACTGTGGTAGCTTACGGCCATACCACCCTGAATAAGCCCAATCTCGTCTGATCTTGGATGCCAAGCAGGATAGGGCTTGGTTGGTAAAGGCATTGGAGACCGCCTGGGAATACCGGGTAATGTAAGCCTTTATTTTTCAAGAATACATAATCAATAAAGGATCATTAAGAAATACTACCTTACATTGTACTGTGGTAGCTTACGGCCATACCACCCTGAATAAGCCCAATCTCGTCTGATCTTGGAAGCCAAGCAGGATAGGGCCTGGTTAGTACTTGGATCGGAGACCACCTGGGAATACCAGGTGCTGTAAGCTTTTATTTTTGTAGAACACACAATCAATAAAAGATCATTAATAAATACTACCTTACATTGTACTGTGGTAGCTTACGGCCATACCACCCTGATTAAGCCCAATCTCGTCTGATCTTGGATGCCAAGCAGGATAGGGCCTGGTTAGTACTTGGATGGGAGACCACCTGGGAATACCAGGTGCTGTAAGCTTTTATTTTTCAAGAATACATAATCAATAAAGGATCATTGATAAATACTACCTTACATTGTACTGTGGTAGCTTACGGCCATACCACCCTGAATAAGCCCAATCTCGTCTGATCTTGGAAGCCAAGCAGGATAGGGCCTGGTTAGTACTTGGATGGGAGACCACCTGGGAATACCAGGTGCTGTAAGCCTTTATTTTTCAAGAATACATAATCAATAAAGGATCATTAATAAATACTACCTTACATTGTCCTGTGATAGCTTGCGGCCATACCAGCCTGAAAGATGCCTAATCTTCTATGATCTTGGAAGCCAAGCAATAAAGGGCATGTTTAGTAAAGGCATTGGAGACCTCCTGGGAATACCGGGTAATGTAAGCTTTTAATTTTCCAAAAATACATACTCCATAGATGATCATTAATAAATTCTGCCTTACATTGTACTGTGGTAGCTTATGGCCATACCACCCTGAATAAGCCCAATCTCGTCTGATCTTGGAAGCCAAGCAGGATAGGGCCTGGTAAGTACTTGGATGGGAGACCACCTGGGAATACCAGGTGCTGTAAGCCTTTATTTTTCAAGAATACATAATCAATAAAGGATCATTAATAAATACTACCTTACATTGTGCTGTGATAGCTTGCAGCCATACCAGCCTGAAAGATGCCCAATCTTGTATGATCTTGGAAGCCAAGCAATAAAGGGCTTGGTTGGTAAAGGCATTGGAGACCGCCTGGGAATACCGGGTAATGTAAGCCTTTATTTTTCAGGAATACATAATCAATAAAGGATCATTAATAAATACTACCTTACATTGTACTGTGGTAGCTTACGGCCATACCACCCTGAATAAGCCCAATCTCGTCTTATCTTCGAAGCCAAGCAGGAAAGGGCCCGGTTAGTACTTGGATGGGAGACCAACTGGGAATACCAGGTGCTGTAAGCCTTTATTTTTCAAGAATACATAATCAATAAAGGATCATTAATAAATACTACCTTACATTGTGCTGTGATAGCTTGCAGCCATACCAGCCTGAAAGATGCCCAATCTCGTCTGATCTTGGAAGCCAAGCAGGATAGGGCCTGGTTAGTACTTGGATGGGAGACCACCTAGGAATACCAGGTGCTGTAAGCTTTTTTTTTTCAAGAATTCATAATCAATAAAGGAACATTAATAAATACTACTTTACATTTTCCTGTGATAGCTTGCGGCCATACCAGCCTGAAAGATGCCCAATCTTGTATGATCTTGGAAGCCAAGAACGATAGGGCTTGTTTAGTAAAGGCATTGGAGACCGCCTGGGAATACCGGGTAATGTAAGCTTTTAATTTTCCAAAAATACATACTCCATAGATGATCATTAATAAATTCTGCCTTACAATGTACTGTGGTAGCTTACGGCCATACCACCCTGAATAAGCCCAATCTCGTCTGATCTTGGAAGCCAAGCAGGATAGGGCCTGGTAAAAACTTGAATGGCAGACCGCCTGGGAATACCAGGTGATGTAAGCCTTTATTTTTCAAGAATACGTAATCAATAAAGGATCATTAATATATACTACCTTACATTGTGCTGTGGTAGCTTGCGGCCATACCAACCTGAAAGATGCCCAATCTTGTATGATCTTGGAAGCCAAGCAATAAAGGGCTTGGTTATTAAAGGCATTGGAGACCGCCTGGGAATACCGGGTAATGTAAGCTTTTAATTTTCCAAAAATACATACTCCATAGATGTTCATTAATAAATACTACCTTACATTGTGCTGTGATAGCTTGCGGCCATACCAGCCTGAAAGATGCCCAATCTTGTATGATCTTGGAAGCCAAGCAATAAAGGGCTTGGTTATTAAAGGCATTGGAGACCGCCTGGGAATACCGGGTAATGTAAGCTTTTAATTTTCCAAAAATACATACTCCATAGATGATCATTAATAAATTCTGCCTTACATTGTACTGTGGTAGTTTACGGCCATACCACCCTGAATAAGCCCAATCTCGTCTGATCTTGGAAGCCAAGCAGGATAGGGCCTGTTTAGTACTTGGATGGGAGACCACCTTGGAATACCAGGTGCTGTAAGCTTTTATTTTTCAAGAATTCATAATCAATAAAGGATCATTAATAAATACTACCTTACATTGTCCTGTGATAGCTTGCGGCCATACCAGCCTGAAAGATGCCCAATCTTGTATGATCTTGGAAGCCAAGCAGGATAGGGCCTGGTTAGTACTTGGATGGGAGACCATCTGGGAATACCAGGTGCTGTAAGCTTTTATTTTTGTAGAATACATAATCAATAAAGGATCATTAATAAATACTACCTTACACTGTACTGTGGTAGCTTGCGGCCATACCAACCTGAAAGATGCCCAATCTTGTATGATCTTGGAAGCCAAGCAATAAAGGGCTGTTTAGTAAAGGCTTTTGAGACCGCCTGGGAATACCGGGTAATGTAAGCTTTTAATTTTCCAAAAATACATACTCCATAGAGGATCATTAATAAATACTACCTTAAATTGTACTGTGATAGCTTACGGCCATACCACCCTGAATAAGCCCAATCTTGTCTGATCTTGGAAGCCAAGCAGGATAGGGCCTGGTTGGTACTTGGATGGAAGACCACCTGGGAATACCAGGTGCTGTAAGCTTTTTTTTTTCAAGAATACAGAATCAATAAAGGATCATTAATAAATACTACCTTACATTGTCCTGTTATAGCTTGCGGCCATACCAGCCTGAAAGATGCCCAATCTTGTATGATCTTGGAAGCCAAACAATAAAGGGCTTGTTTAGTAAAGGCATTGGAGACCACCTGGGAATACCGGGTAATGTAAGCTTTTAATTTTCCAAAAATACATACTCCATAGAGGATCATTAATAAATACTACCTTACATTGCGCTTTGATAGCTTACGGCCATACCACCCTGAATAAGCCGAATCTCGTCTGATCTTGGAAGCCAAGCAGGATAGGGCCTGGTTAGTACTTGGATGGGAGACCACCTAGGAATACCAGGTGCTGTAAGCCTTTATTTTATCAAGAATTCATAATCAATAAAGGAACATTAATAAATACTACCTTACATTGTCCTGTGATAGCTTGCGGCCATACCAGCCCGATAGATGCCCAATCTTGTATGATCTTGGAAGCCAAGAACGATAGGGCTTGGTTAGTAAAGGCATTGGAGACCGCCTGGGAATACCGGGTAATGTAAGCTTTTAATTTTCCAAAAATACATACTCCATAGATGATCATTAATAAATACTACCTTACATTGTACTGTGGTAGCTTACGGCCATACAACCCTGAATAAGCGCAATCTCGTCTGATCTTGGAAGCCAAGCAGGATAGGGCCTGGTTAGTACTTGGATGGGAGACCACCTGGGAATACTAGGTTCTGTAAGCTTTTATTTTTCAAGAATTCATAATCAATAAAATATCATTAATAAATACTACCTTACATTGTGCTGTGATAGCTTACGGCCATACCACCCTGAATAAGCCTGATCTTGGAAGCCAAGCAGGATAGGGCCTGGTTAGTACTTGGATGGGAGACCACCTAGGAATACCAGGTGCTGTAAGCTTTTTTTTTTCAAGAATTCATAATCAATAAAGGAACATTAATAAATACTACCTTACATTGTCCTGTGATAGCTTGCAGCCATACCAGCCTGAAAGATGTCCAATATTGTATGATCTTGGAAGCCAAGAAATAAAGGGCTTGGTTAGTAAAGGCATTGGAGATCGCCTGGGAATACCGGGTAATGTAAGCTTTTAATTTTCCAAAAATACATACTCCATAGATGATCATTAATAAATTCTGCCTTACATTGTACTGTGGTAGCTTACGGCCATACCACCCTGAATAGGCCCAATTTCGTCTGATCTTGGAAGCCTAGCAGGATAGGGCCTGGTTAGTACTTGGATAGGAGACCACCTGGGAATACCAGGTGCTGTAAGCTTTTTTTTTTCCAGAATACATAATATATAAAGGATCATTAATAAATACTACCTTACATTGTGCTGTGATAGCTTGCAGCCATACCAGCCTGAAAGATGCCCAATCTTGTATGATCTTGGAAGCCAAGAACGATAGGGCCTGGTTAGTACTTGGATGGGAGACCAACTAGGAATACCGGGTAATGTAAGCTTTTAATTTTCCAAAAATACATACTCCATGGATGATCATTAATAAATTCTGCCTTACATTGTCCTGTAATAGCTTGCGGCCATACCAACCTGAAAGATGCCCAATCTTGTATGATCTTGGAAGCCAAGCAATAAAGGGCTTGTTTAGTAAAGGCATTGGAGACCGCCTGGGAATACCGGGTAATGTAAGCTTTTAATTTTCCAAAAATACATAATCCATAGATGATCATTAATAAATTCTGCCTTACATTGTACTTTGGTAGCTTACGGCCATACCACCCTGAATAAGCCTGATCTTGGAAGCCAAGCAGGATAGGGCCTGGTTAGTACTTGGATGAGAGACCACCTGGGAATACCTGGTGCTGTAAGCTTTTATTTTTCTAGAATACATAATCAATAAAGGATCATTAATAAATACTACCTTACATTGTGCTGTGATAGCTTGCGGCCATACCAGCCTGAAAGATGCCCAATCTCATCTGATCTTGGAAGCCAAGCAGGATAGGGCCTGGTTGGTACTTGGATGGGAGACCACCTGGGAATACTTGGTGCTGTAAGATTTTTTTTTTGTAGAACACACAATCAATAAAAGATCATTAATAAATACTACCTTACATTGTGCTGTGGTAGCTTGCGGCCAAACCAGCCTGAAAGATGCCCAATCTTGTATGATCTTGGAAGCCAAGCAATAAAGGGCTTGTTTAGTAAAGGCATTGGAGAACGCCTGGGAATACCGGGTAATGTAAGCTTTTAATTTTCCAAAAATACATACTCCATAGATGATCATTGATAAATTCTGCCTTACATTGTACTGTGGTAGCTTACGGCCATACCACCCTGAATTAGCCCAATCTCGTCTGATCTTGGATGCCAAGCAAGATAGGGCCTGGTTAGTACTTGGATGGGAGACCACCTGGGAATACCAGGTGCTATAGCTTTTATTTTTCAAGAATACATAATCAATAAAGGATCATTAATAAATACTACCTTACATTGTCCTTCGATAGCTTGCGGCCATACCGGCCTGAAAGATGCCCAATCTTGTATGATCTTGGAAGCCAAGCAGGATAGGGCTTTTTTAGTACTTGGATGGGAGACCAACTGGGAATACCGGGTAATGTAAGCTTTTAATTTTCCAAAAATACATACTCCATAGATGATCATTAATAAATTCTGCCTTACATTGTCCTGTGATAGCTTGCGGCCATACCAACCTGAAAGATGCCCAATCTTGTATGATCTTGGAAGCCAAGCAATAAAGGGCTTGTTTAGTAAAGGCATTGGAGACCGCCTGGGAATACTGGGTAATGTAAGCTTTTAATTTTCCAAAAATACAAAATCCATAGATGAACATTAATAAATTCTGCCTTACATTGTACTGTGGTAGCTTACGGCCATACCACCCTGAATAAGCCCAATCTCGTGTGATCTTGGAAGCCAAGCAGGATAGGGCCTGGTTAGTACTTGGATGGGAGACCACCTAGGAATACCAGGAGCTGTAAGCCTTTATTTTTCAAGAATACATAATCAATAAAGGATCAGTAATAAATACTACCTTACATTGTGCTGTGATAGCTTGCGGCCATACCAGCCTGAAAGATGCCAAATCTTGTATGATCTTGGAAGCCAAGCAATAAAGGGCTTGTTTAGTAAAGGCATTGGAGACCGCCTGGGAATACCGGGTAATGTAAGCTTTTAATTTTCCAAAAATACATACTCCATAGATGATCATTAATAAATACTACCTTACATTGTACTGTGGTAGCTTACGGCCGTACCACCCTGAATAAGCCCAATCTCGTCTGATCTTGGAAGCCAAGCAGGTTAGGGCCTGGTTAGTACTTGGATGGGAGACCACCTGGGAATACTTGGTGCTGTAAGCTTTTATTTTTATGGAATACATAATCAATAAAGGATCATAAATAAATACTACCTTACATTGTCCTGTGATAGCTTGCGGCCATACCAGCCTGAAAGATGCCCAATCTTGTATGATCTTGGAAGCCAAACAATAAAGGGCTTGTTTAGTAAAGGCATTGGAGACCGCCTGGGAATACCGGGTAATGTAAGCTTTTCATTTTCCAAAAATACATACTCCATAGATGATCGTTAATAAATTCTGCCTTACATTGTACTGTGGTAGCTTACGGCCATACCACCCTGAATTTACCCAATCTCGTCTGATCTTGGATGCCAAGCAAGATAGGGCCTGGTTAGTACTTGGATGGGAGACCACCTGGGAATACCAGGTGCTATAGCTTTTATTTTTCAAGAATACATAATCAATAAAGGATCATTAATAAATACTACCTTACATTGTCCTTCGATAGCTTGCGGCCATACCGGCCTGAAAGATGCCCAATCTTGTATGATCTTGGAAGCCAAGCAGGATAGGGCCTGGTTAGTACTTGGATGGGAGACCACCTGGGAATACTTGGTGCTGTAAGCTTTTATTTTTCTAGAATATATAATCAATAAAAGATCATTAATAAATACTACCTTACATTGTGCTGTGATAGCTTGCGGCCATACCAGCCTGAAAGATGCCCAATCTTGTATGATCTTGGAAGCCAAGCAGGATAGGGCTTGTTTAGTACTTGGATGGGAGACCAACTGGGAATACCGGGTAATGTAAGCTTTTAATTTTCCAAAAATACATACTCCATAGATGATCATTAATAAATTCTGCCTTACATTGTCCTGTGATAGCTTGCGGCCATACCAACCTGAATAAGCCCAATCTCGTCTGATCTTGGAAGCCAAGCAGGTTAGGGCCTGGTTAGTACTTGGATGGGAGACCACCTGGGAATACTTGGTGCTGTAAGCTTTTATTTTTATGGAATACATAATCAATAAAGGATCATAAATAAATACTACCTTACATTGTCCTGTGATAGCTTGCGGCCATACCAGCCTGAAAGATGCCCAATCTTGTATGATCTTGGAAGCCAAACAATAAAGGGCTTGTTTAGTAAAGGCATTGGAGACCGCCTGGGAATACCGGGTAATGTAAGCTTTTAATTTTCCAAAAATACATACTCCATAGATGATCATTAATAAATTCTGCCTTACATTGTACTGTGGTAGCTTACGGCCATACCACCCTGAATAAGCCCAATCTCGTCTGATCTTGGAAGCCAAGCAGGATAGGGCCTGGTTAGTACTTGGATGGGAGACCACCTGGGAATACCAGGTGCTGTAAGCTTTTTTTTTTTCTAGAATACATAATCAATAAAGGATCATTAATAAATACTACCTTACATTTTGCTTTGATAGTTTGCAGCCATACCAGCCTGAAAGATGCCGAATTTTGTCTGATCTTGGAAGCCAAACAATAAAGGGCTTGGTTAGTAAAGGCAGTGGAGACCGCCTGGGAATACCGGGTAATGTAAGCGTTTATTTTTCTGTAATATACAATCAATAAAGAATCATTAATAAATTCTGCCTTACATTGTACTGTGGTAGCTTACGGCCATACCACCTTGATTAAGCCCAATCTCATCTGATCTTGGAAGCCAGGCAGAATAGGACCTGGTTAGTACTTGGATGGGAGACCACCTGGGAATACCAGGTGCTGTAAACTTTTATTTTTCTAGAGTACATAATGAATAACAGATCATTAATAAATACTACCTTACATTGTGCTGTGATAGCTTGCGGCCATACCAGCCTGAAAGATGCCCAATCTTGTATGATCTTGGAAGCCAAGCAATAAAGGGCTTGGTTAGTAAAGGCATTGGAGACCGCCTGGGAATACCGGGTAATGTAAGCCTTTATTTTTCAAGAATACATAATCAATAAAGGATCATTAATAAATACTACCTTACATTGTCCTGTGATAGCTTGCGGCCATACCACCCTGATTAAGCCCAATTTTGTCTGATCTTGGAAGCCAAGCAATGAAGGGCTTGGTTTATAAAGGCATTGGAGACCGTCTGGGAATACCGGGTAATGTAAGCTTTTATTTTTGTAGAACACACAATCAATAAAAGATCATTAATAAATACTACCTTACATTGTGCTGTGGTAGCTTGCGGCCATACCAGCCTGAAAGATGCCCAATCTTGTATGATCTTGGAAGCCAAGAACGATAGGGCTTGTTTAGTACTTGGATGGGAGACCAACTGGGAATACCGGGTAATGTAAGCTTTTAATTTTCCAAAAATACATACTCCATAGATGATCAGTAATAAATTCTGCCTTACATCGTACTGTGGTAGCTTACGGCCATACCACCCTGAATAAGCCCAATCTCGTCTGATCTTGGAAGCCAAGCAGAATAGGGCCTGGTTAGTACTTGGATGGGAGACCACCTGGGAATACTTGGTGCTGTAAGCTTTTATTTTTCTAGAATACATAATCAATAAAGGACTATTAATAAATACTACCTTACATTGTCCTGTGTTAGCTTGCAGCCATACCAGCCTGAAAGATGCCGAATCTTGTCTGATCTTGGAAGCCAAACAATAAAGGGCTTGGTTAGTAAAGGCATTGGAGACCGCCTGGGAATACCGGGTAATGTAAGCTTTTAATTTTCCAAAAATACATACTCCATAGATGATCATTAATAAATTCTGCCTTACATTGTACTGTGGTAGCTTACGGCCATACCACCCTGAATAAGCCCAATCTCGTCTGATCTTGGATGCCAAGCAGGATAGGGTCTGGTTAGTACTTGGATGGGAGACCACCTGGGAATACCAGGTGCTGTAAACTTTTATTTTTCTAGAGTACATAATGAATAACAGATCATTAATAAATACTACCTTACGTTGTGCTGTGATAGCTTGCAGCCATACCAGCCTGAAAGATGCCGAATCTTGTCTGATCTTGGAAGCCAAACAATAAAGGGCTTGGTTGGTAAAGGCATTGGAGACCGCCTGGGAATACCGGGTAATGTAAGCCTTTATTTTTCAAGAATACATAATCAATAAAGGATCATTAAGAAATACTACCTTACATTGTACTGTGGTAGCTTACGGCCATACCACCCTGAATAAGCCCAATCTCGTCTGATCTTGGAAGCCAAGCAGGATAGGGCCTGGTTAGTACTTGGATCGGAGACCACCTGGGAATACCAGGTGCTGTAAGCTTTTATTTTTGTAGAACACACAATCAATAAAAGATCATTAATAAATACTACCTTACATTGTACTGTGGTAGCTTACGGCCACACCACCCTGATTAAGCCCAATCTCGTCTGATCTTGGATGCCAAGCAGGATAGGGCCTGGTTAGTACTTGGATGGGAGACCACCTGGGAATACCAGGTGCTGTAAGCTTTTATTTTTCAAGAATACATAATCAATAAAGGATCATTAATAAATACTACCTTACATTGTACTGTGGTAGCTTACGGCCATACCACCCTGAATAAGCCCAATCTCGTCTGATCTTGGAAGCCAAGCAGGATAGGGCCTGGTTAGTACTTGGATGGGAGACCACCTGGGAATACCAGGTGCTGTAAGCCTTTATTTTTCAAGAATACATAATCAATAAAGGATCATTAATAAATACTACCTTACATTGTACTGTGGTAGCTTACGGCCATACCACCCTGAATAAGCCCAATCTCGTCTTATCTTCGAAGCCAAGCAGGATAGGGCCTGGTTAGTACTTGGATGGGAGACCAACTGGGAATACCAGGTGCTGTAAGCCTTTATTTTTCAAGAATACATAATCAATAAAGGATCATTAATAAATACTACCTTACATTGTGCTGTGATAGCTTGCAGCCATACCAGCCTGAAAGATGCCCAATCTTGTATGATCTTGGAAGCCAAGCAATAAAGGGCTTGGTTAGTAAAGGCATTGGAGACCGCCTGGGAATACCGGGTAATGTAAGCTTTTAATTTTCCAAAAATACATACTCCATAGATGATCATTAATAAATTCTGCCTTACATTGTACTGTGGTAGTTTACGGCCATACCACCCTGAATAAGCCCAATCTCATATGTTCGTGGAAGCCAAGCAGGATAGGGCCTGGTTAGTACTTGGATGGGAGACCACCTGGGAATACCAGGTGCTGTAAGCTTTTTTCTTTCAAGAATACATAATCAATAAAGGATCATTAATAAACACTACCTTACATTGTGCTGTGATAGCTTGCGGCCATACCAGCCTGAATAAGCCCAATCTCGTATGATCTTGGATGCCAAGCAGGATAGGGCCTGGTTAGTACTTGGATGGGAGACCACCTGGGAATACCAGGTGCTGTAAGCTTTTATTTTTCAAGAATACATAATCAATAAAGGATCATTAATAAATACTACCTTACATTGTCCTGTGATAGCTTGCGGCCATACCAGCCTGAAAGATGCCTAATCTTCTATGATCTTGGAAGCCAAGCAATAAAGGGCTTGTTTAGTAAAGGCATTGGAGACCTCCTGGGAATACCGGGTAATGTAAGCTTTTAATTTTCCAAAAATACATACTCCATAGATGATCATTAATAAATTCTGCCTTACATTGTACTGTGGTAGCTTATGGCCATACCACCCTGAATAAGCCCAATCTCGTCTGATCTTGGAAGCCAAGCAGGATAGGGCCTGGTAAGTACTTGGATGGGAGACCACCTGGGAATACCAGGTGCTGTAAGCCTTTATTTTTCAAGAATACATAATCAATAAAGGATCATTAATAAATACTACCTTACATTGTGCTGTGATAGCTTGCAGCCATACCAGCCTGAAAGATGCCCAATCTTGTATGATCTTGGAAGCCAAGCAATAAAGGGCTTGGTTGGTAAAGGCATTGGAGACCGCCTGGGAATACCGGGTAATGTAAGCCTTTATTTTTCAGGAATACATAATCAATAAAGGATCATTAATAAATACTACCTTACATTGTACTGTGGTAGCTTACGGCCATACCACCCTGAATAAGCCCAATCTCGTCTTATCTTCGAAGCCAAGCAGGAAAGGGCCCGGTTAGTACTTGGATGGGAGACCAACTGGGAATACCAGGTGCTGTAAGCCTTTATTTTTCAAGAATACATAATCAATAAAGGATCATTAATAAATACTACCTTACATTGTGCTGTGATAGCTTGCAGCCATACCAGCCTGAAAGATGCCCAATCTCGTCTGATCTTGGAAGCCAAGCAGGATAGGGCCTGGTTAGTACTTGGATGGGAGACCACCTAGGAATACCAGGTGCTGTAAGCTTTTTTTTTTCAAGAATTCATAATCAATAAAGGAACATTAATAAATACTACTTTACATTTTCCTGTGATAGCTTGCGGCCATACCAGCCTGAAAGATGCCCAATCTTGTATGATCTTGGAAGCCAAGAACGATAGGGCTTGTTTAGTAAAGGCATTGGAGACCGCCTGGGAATACCGGGTAATGTAAGCTTTTAATTTTCCAAAAATACATACTCCATAGATGATCATTAATAAATTCTGCCTTACATTGTACTGTGGTAGCTTACGGCCATACCACCCTGAATAAGCCCAATCTCGTCTGATCTTGGAAGCCAAGCAGGATAGGGCCTGGTAAAAACTTGAATGGCAGACCGCCTGGGAATACCAGGTGATGTAAGCCTTTATTTTTCAAGAATACGTAATCAATAAAGGATCATTAATATATACTACCTTACATTGTGCTGTGGTAGCTTGCGGCCATACCAACCTGAAAGATGCCCAATCTTGTATGATCTTGGAAGCCAAGCAATAAAGGGCTTGGTTATTAAAGGCATTGGAGACCGCCTGGGAATACCGGGTAATGTAAGCTTTTAATTTTCCAAAAATACATACTCCATAGATGTTCATTAATAAATACTACCTTACATTGTGCTGTGATAGCTTGCGGCCATACCAGCCTGAAAGATGCCCAATCTTGTATGATCTTGGAAGCCAAGCAATAAAGGGCTTGGTTATTAAAGGCATTGGAGACCGCCTGGGAATACCAGGTAATGTAAGCTTTTAATTTTCCAAAAATACATACTCCATAGATGATCATTAATAAATTCTGCCTTACATTGTACTGTGGTAGTTTACGGCCATACCACCCTGAATAAGCCCAATCTCGTCTGATCTTGGAAGCCAAGCAGGATAGGGCCTGTTTAGTACTTGGATGGGAGACCACCTTGGAATACCAGGTGCTGTAAGCTTTTATTTTTGTAGAATACATAATCAATAAAGGATCATTAATAAATACTACCTTACATTGTACTGTGGTAGCTTGCGGCCATACCAACCTGAAAGATGCCCAATCTTGTATGATCTTGGAAGCCAAGCAATAAAGGGCTGTTTAGTAAAGGCTTTTGAGACCGCCTGGGAATACCGGGTAATGTAAGCTTTTAATTTTCCAAAAATACATACTCCATACAGGATCATTAATAAATACTACCTTAAATTGTACTGTGATAGCTTACGGCCATACCACCCTGAATAAGCCCAATCTCGTCTGATCTTGGAAGCCAAGCAGGATAGGGCCTGGTTGGTACTTGGATGGAAGACCACCTGGGAATACCAGGTGCTGTAAGCTTTTTTTTTTCAAGAATACAGAATCAATAAAGGATCATTAATAAATACTACCTTACATTGTCCTGTTATAGCTTGCGGCCATACCAGCCTGAAAGATGCCCAATCTTGTATGATCTTGGAAGCCAAACAATAAAGGGCTTGTTTAGTAAAGGCATTGGAGACCACCTGGGAATACCGGGTAATGTAAGCTTTTAATTTTCCAAAAATACATACTCCATAGAGGATCATTAATAAATACTACCTTACATTGTGCTTTGATAGCTTACGGCCATACCACCCTGAATAAGCCGAATCTCGTCTGATCTTGGAAGCCAAGCAGGATAGGGCCTGGTTAGTACTTGGATGGGAGACCACCTAGGAATACCAGGTGCTGTAAGCCTTTATTTTATCAAGAATTCATAATCAATAAAGGAACATTAATAAATACTACCTTACATTGTCCTGTGATAGCTTGCGGCCATACCAGCCCGATAGATGCCCAATCTTGTATGATCTTGGAAGCCAAGAACGATAGGGCTTGGTTAGTAAAGGCATTGGAGACCGCCTGGGAATACCGGGTAATGTAAGCTTTTAATTTTCCAAAAATACATACTCCATAGATGATCATTAATAAATACTACCTTACATTGTACTGTGGTAGCTTACGGCCATACAACCCTGAATAAGCGCAATCTCGTCTGATCTTGGAAGCCAAGCAGGATAGGGCCTGGTTAGTACTTGGATGGGAGACCACCTGGGAATACCAGGTTCTGTAAGCTTTTATTTTTCAAGAATTCATAATCAATAAAATATCATTAATAAATACTACCTTACATTGTGCTGTGATAGCTTACGGCCATACCACCCTGAATAAGCCTGATCTTGGAAGCCAAGCAGGATAGGGCCTGGTTAGTACTTGGATGGGAGACCACCTAGGAATACCAGGTGCTGTAAGCTTTTTTTTTTCAAGAATTCATAATCAATAAAGGAACATTAATAAATACTACCTTACATTGTCCTGTGATAGCTTGCAGCCATACCAGCCTGAAAGATGTCCAATATTGTATGATCTTGGAAGCCAAGAAATAAAGGGCTTGGTTAGTAAAGGCATTGGAGATCGCCTGGGAATACCGGGTAATGTAAGCTTTTAATTTTCCAAAAATACATACTCCATAGATGATCATTAATAAATTCTGCCTTACATTGTACTGTGGTAGCTTACGGCCATACCACCCTGAATAGGCCCAATTTCGTCTGATCTTGGAAGCCTAGCAGGATAGGGCCTGGTTAGTACTTGGATGGGAGACCACCTGGGAATACCAGGTGCTGTAAGCTTTTTTTTTTCCAGAATACATAATATATAAAGGATCATTAATAAATACTACCTTACATTGTGCTGTGATAGCTTGCAGCCATACCAGCCTGAAAGATGCCCAATCTTGTATGATCTTGGAAGCCAAGAACGATAGGGCCTGGTTAGTACTTGGATGGGAGACCAACTAGGAATACCGGGTAATGTAAGCTTTTAATTTTCCAAAAATACATACTCCATAGATGATCATTAATAAATTCTGCCTTACATTGTACTGTGGTAGCTTACGGCCATACCACCCTGAATAGGCCCAATTTCGTCTGATCTTGGAAGCCTAGCAGGATAGGGCCTGGTTAGTACTTGGATGGGAGACCACCTGGGAATACCAGGTGCTGTAAGCTTTTTTTTTTCCAGAATACATAATATATAAAGGATCATTAATAAATACTACCTTACATTGTGCTGTGATAGCTTGCAGCCATACCAGCCTGAAAGATGCCCAATCTTGTATGATCTTGGAAGCCAAGAACGATAGGGCCTGGTTAGTACTTGGATGGGAGACCAACTAGGAATACCGGGTAATGTAAGCTTTTAATTTTCCAAAAATACATACTCCATGGATGATCATTAATAAATACTACCTTACATTGTGCTGTGATAGCTTGCGGCCATACCAACCTGAAAGATGCCCAATCTTGTATGATCTTGGAAGCCAAGCAATAAAGGGCTTGTTTAGTAAAGGCATTGGAGACCGCCTGGGAATACCGGGTAATGTAAGCTTTTAATTTTCCAAAAATACATAATCCATAGATGATCATTAATAAATTCTGCCTTACATTGTACTTTGGTAGCTTACGGCCATACCACCCTGAATAAGCCTGATCTTGGAAGCCAAGCAGGATAGGGCCTGGTTAGTACTTGGATGAGAGACCACCTGGGAATACCTGGTGCTGTAAGCTTTTATTTTTCTAGAATACATAATCAATAAAGGATCATTAATAAATACTACCTTACATTGTGCTGTGATAGCTTGCGGCCATACCAGCCTGAAAGATGCCCAATCTCATCTGATCTTGGAAGCCAAGCAGGATAGGGCCTGGTTGGTACTTGGATGGGAGACCACCTGGGAAATCTTGGTGCTGTAAGCTTTTTTTTTTGTAGAACACACAATCAATAAAAGATCATTAATAAATACTACCTTACATTGTGCTGTGGTAGCTTGCGGCCAAACCAGCCTGAAAGATGCCCAATCTTGTATGATCTTGGAAGCCAAGCAATAAAGGGCTTGTTTAGTAAAGGCATTGGAGACCGCCTGGGAATACCGGGTAATGTAAGCTTTTAATTTTCCAAAAATACATACTCCATAGATGATCATTGATAAATTCTGCCTTACATTGTACTGTGGTAGCTTACGGCCATACCACCCTGAATTAGCCCAATCTCGTCTGATCTTGGATGCCAAGCAAGATAGGGCCTGGTTAGTACTTGGATGGGAGACCACCTGGGAATACCAGGTGCTATAGCTTTTATTTTTCAAGAATACATAATCAATAAAGGATCATTAATAAATACTACCTTACATTGTCCTTCGATAGCTTGCGGCCATACCGGCCTGAAAGATGCCCAATCTTGTATGATCTTGGAAGCCAAGCAGGATAGGGCTTTTTTAGTACTTGGATGGGAGACCAACTGGGAATACCGGGTAATGTAAGCTTTTAATTTTCCAAAAATACATACTCCATAGATGATCATTAATAAATTCTGCCTTACATTGTCCTGTGATAGCTTGCGGCCATACCAACCTGAAAGATGCCCAATCTTGTATGATCTTGGAAGCCAAGCAATAAAGGGCTTGTTTAGTAAAGGCATTGGAGACCGCCTGGGAATACTGGGTAATGTAAGCTTTTAATTTTCCAAAAATACAAAATCCATAGATGAACATTAATAAATTCTGCCTTACATTGTACTGTGGTAGCTTACGGCCATACCACCCTGAATAAGCCCAATCTCGTGTGATCTTGGAAGCCAAGCAGGATAGGGCCTGGTTAGTACTTGGATGGGAGACCACCTAGGAATACCAGGAGCTGTAAGCCTTTATTTTTCAAGAATACATAATCAATAAAGGATCAGTAATAAATACTACCTTACATTGTGCTGTGATAGCTTGCGGCCATACCAGCCTGAAAGATGCCCAATCTTGTATGATCTTGGAAGCCAAACAATAAAGGGCTTGTTTAGTAAAGGCATTGGAGACCGCCTGGGAATACCGGGTAATGTAAGCTTTTCATTTTCCAAAAATACATACTCCATAGATGATCGTTAATAAATTCTGCCTTACATTGTACTGTGGTAGCTTACGGCCATACCACCCTGAATTTACCCAATCTCGTCTGATCTTGGATGCCAAGCAAGATAGGGCCTGGTTAGTACTTGGATGGGAGACCACCTGGGAATACCAGGTGCTGTAAGCCTTTATGTTTCAAGAATACATAATCAATAAAAGATCATCAATAAATACAACCTTACATTGTACTGTGGTAGCTTGCGGCCATACCAACCTGAAAGATGCCCAATCTTGTATGATCTTGGAAGCCAAGCAATAAAGGGCTTGTTTAGTAAAGGCATTGGAGACCGCCTGGGAATACCGGGTAATGTAAGCTTTTAATTTTCCAAAAATACATACTCCATAGATGATCATTAATAAATACTACCTTGAATTGTACTGTGGTAGTTTACGGCCATACCACCCTGAATAAGCCCAATCTCATCTGATCTTGGAAACCAAGCAGGATAGAGCCTGGTTAGTACTTGGATGGGAGACCACCTGGGAATACCAGGTGCTGTAAGCCTTTATTTTTCAAGAATACATAATCAATAAAGGATCATTAATAAATACTACCTTACATTGTCCTGTGATAGCTTGCGGCCATACCAGCCTGAAAGATGCCCAATCTTGTATGATCTTGGAAGCCAAGCAATAAAGGGCTTGGTTATTAAAGGCATTGGAGACCACCTGGGAATACCAGGTAATGTAAGCCTTTATTTTTCAAGAATATATAATCAATAAAAGATCATTAATAAATACTACCTTACATTGTGCTGTGATAGCTTGCGGCCATACCAGCCTGAAAGATGCCCAATCTTGTATGATCTTGGAAGCCAAGCAGGATAGGGCTTGTTTAGTACTTGGATGGGAGACCAACTGGGAATACCGGGTAATGTAAGCTTTTAATTTTCCAAAAATACATACTCCATAGATGATCATTAATAAATTCTGCCTTACATTGTCCTGTGATAGCTTGCGGCCATACCAACCTGAATAAGCCCAATCTCGTCTGATCTTGGAAGCCAAGCAGGTTAGGGCCTGGTTAGTACTTGGATGGGAGACCACCTGGGAATACTTGGTGCTGTAAGCTTTTATTTTTATGGAATACATAATCAATAAAGGATCATAAATAAATACTACCTTACATTGTCCTGTGATAGCTTGCGGCCATACCAGCCTGAAAGATGCCCAATCTTGTATGATCTTGGAAGCCAAACAATAAAGGGCTTGTTTAGTAAAGGCATTGGAGACCGCCTGGGAATACCGGGTAATGTAAGCTTTTAATTTTCCAAAAATACATACTCCATAGATGATCATTAATAAATTCTGCCTTACATTGTACTGTGGTAGCTTACGGCCATACCACCCTGAATAAGCCCAATCTCGTCTGATCTTGGAAGCCAAGAACGATAGGGCTTGTTTAGTACTTGGATGGGAGACCACCTGGGAATACCAGGTGCTGTAAGCTTTTATTTTTGTAGAACACACAATCAATAAAAGATCATTAATAAATACTACCTTACATTGTACTGTGGTAGTTTGCGGCCATACCAACGTGAAAGATGCCCAATCTTGTATGATCTTGGAAGCCAAGCAGGATAGGGCCTGGTTAGTACTTAAATGGGAGACCTCCTGGGAATACCAGGTGCTGTAAGCTTTTATTTTTCAAGAATACATAATCAATAAAGGATCATTAATAAATACTACCTTACATTGTGCTGTGATAGCTTGCGGCCATACCAGCCTGATAGATGCCCAATCTTGTATGATCTTGGAAGCCAGGCAGGATAGGGCCTGGTTAGTACTTGGATGGGAGACCACCTGGGAATACCAGGTGCTGTAAGCTTTTATTTTTCAAGAATACATAATCAATAAAGGATCATTAATAAATACTACCTTACATTGTGCTGTGATAGCTTGCGGCCATACCAGCCCGAAAGATGCCCAATCTTGTATGATCTTGGAAGCCAAGAAATAAAGAGCCTGGTTAGTAAAGGCATTGGAGACCGCCTGGGAATACCGGGTAATGTAAGCTTTTAATTTTCCAAAAATACATACTCCATAGATGTTCATTAATAAATACTACCTTACATTGTCCTGTGCTAGCTTACGGCCATACCACCCTGAATAAGCCCAATCTCGTCTGATCTTGGATGCCAAGCAGGATAGGGCCTGGTTAATACTTGGATGGGAGACCACCTGGGAATACCGGGTAATGTAAGCTTTTCATTTTCCAAAAATACATACTCCATAGATGTTCATTAATAAATACTACCTTACATTGTACTGTGGTAGCTTACGGCCATACCTCCCTGAATAAGCCCAATCTCGTCTGATCTTGGAAGCCAAGCAGGATAGGGCCTGGGTAGTACTTGGATGGGAGACCACCTGGGAATACCAGGTGCTGTAAGCCTTTATTTTTCAAGAATACATAATCAATAAAGGATCATTAATAAATACTACCTTACATTGTCCTGTGATAGCTTGCGGCCATACCAGCCTGAAAGATGCCCAATCTTCTTTGATCTTGGAAGCCAAGCAATAAAGGGCTTGGTTAGTAAAGGCATTGGAGACCGCCTGGGAATACCGGGTAATGTAAGCTTTTAATTTTCCAAAAAATACATACTCCATAGATGATCATTAATAAATTCTGCCTTACATTGTACTGTGGTAGCTTACGGCCATAAAACCCTGAATAAGCCCAATCTTGTCTGATCTTGGAAGCCAAGCAGGATAGGACCTGGTTAGTACTTGGATGGGAGACCACCTGGGAATACCAGGTGCTGTAAGCCTTTATTTTTCAAGAATACATAATCAATAAAGGATCATTAATAAATACTACCTTACATTGTGTTGAGACAGCTTACGGCCATACCACCCTGAATAAGCCCAATCTCTTCTGATCTTGGAAGCCAAGCAGGATAGGGCCTGGTTATTAAAGGCATTGGAGACCGCCTGGGAATACCGGGTAATGTAAGCCTTTATTTTTCAAGGATACATAATCAATAAAGGATCATTAATAAATACTACCTTACATTGTACTGTGGTAGCTTACGGCCATACCACCCTGAATAAGCCCAATCTCGTCTGATCTTGGAAGCCAAGCAGGATAGGGCCTGGTTAGTACTTGGATGGGAGACCACCTGGGAATACCAGGTGCTCTAAGCCTTTATTTTTCAAGAATACATAATCAATAAAGGATCATTAATAAATACTACCTTACATTGTACTGTGATAGCTTGCGACCATACCAACCTAAAAGATGCCCAATCTTGTATGATCTTGGAAGTCAAGCAGGATAGGGCTTGTTTAGTAAAGGCATTGGAGACCGCCTGGGAATACCGGATAATGTAAGCTTTTAATTTTCCAAAAATACATACTCCATAGATGATCATTAATAAATTCTGCCTTACATTGCACTGTGGTAGCTTACGGCCATACCACCCTGAATAAGCCCAATATCGTCTGATCTTGGATGGCAAGCAGGATAGGGCCTGGTTAGTACTTGGATGGGAGACCACCTTGGAATACCAGGTGTTGTAAGATTTTATTTTTCTAGAATACATAATCAATAAAGGATCATTAATAAATACTACCTTACATTGTACTGTGGTAGCTTACGGCCATACCACCCTGAATAAGCCCAATCTCGTCTGATCTTGGAAGCCAAGCAGGATAGGGCCTGGTTAGTACTTGGATGGGAGACCACCTGGGAATACCAGGTGCTGTAAACTTTTATATTTCTAGAATATATAATCAATAAAGGATCATTAATAAATACTACCTTACATTGTGTTGAGACAGCTTGCGGCCATACCAGCCTGAAAGATGCCCAATCTCTTATGATCTTGGATGCCAAGCAATAAAGGGCTTGTTTAGTAAAGGCATTGGAGACCGCCTGGGAATACCAGGTAATGTAAGCTTTTAATTTTCCAAAAATACATACTCCATAGATGATCATTAATAAATTCTGCCTTACATTGTACTGTGGTAGCTTACGGCCATACCAGCCTGAAAGATGCCCAATCTTCTATGATCTTGGAAGCCAAGCAATAAAGAGCTTGTTTAGTAAAGGCATTGGAGACTTCCTGGGAATACCGGGTAATGTAAGCTTTTAATTTTCCAAAAATACATACTCCATAGATGATCATTAATAAATTCTGCCTTACATTGTACTGTGGTAGCTTACGGCCATACCACCCTGAATAAGCCCAATCTCGTCTGATTTTGGAAGCCAAGCAGGATAGGGCAAGGTTAGTACTTGGATGGGAGACCAACTGGGAATACCAGGTGCTGTAAGCTTTTATTTTTCTAGAATACATAATCAATAAAGGATCATTGATAAATACTACCTTACATTGTGCTGTGATAGCTTGCGGCCATACCAACCTGAAAGATGCCCAATCTTCTATGATCTTGGAAGCCAAGCAATAAAGGGCTTGTTTAGTAAAGGCATTGGAGACTTCCTGGGAATACCGGGTAATGTAAGCCTTTATTTTTCAAGAATACACAATCAATAAAAGATCATTAATAAATACTACCTTGCATTGTGCTGTGGTAGCTTGCGGCCATACCAGCCTGAAAGATGCCGAATCTTGTCTGATCTTGGAAGCCAAACAATAAAGGGCTTGTTTAGTAAAGGCATTGGAGACCGCCTGGGAATACCGAGTATTGTAAGCTTTTAATTTTCCAAAAATACATACTCCATAGATGATCATTAATAAATTCTGCGTTACATTGTACTGTGGTAGCTTACGGCCATACCACCCCGAATAAGCCCAATCTCGTCTGATCTTGGAAGCCAAGCAGGATAGGGCCTGGTTAGTACTTGGATGGGAGACCACCTGGGAATACCAGGTGCTGTAAGCCTTTATTTTTCAAGAATACATAATCAATAAAGGATCATTAATAAATACTACCTTACATTGTCCTGTGATAGCTTGCGGCCATACCAGCCTGAAAGATGCCCAATCTTTAGCAGCGTACATTCCCCCCTCTGCCGACGGCGACGCTGCGTGTGACGTCATCAACTCGGTGACTAGCAGGCTGCAGACACAGCACCCACAGGCTCTCCTCCTGATCTCTGGTGACTTTAACCATGCCCCCCCATCCTCCACACTGCCCACTTTCACACAGTATGTCACATGCTGTACCAGGGAAAATAGGACACTGGACTTGTTTTATGCCAACACCAAGGAGGCATACACCTCATCACATCTCCCTCCCCTGGGAAGATCAGACCACAATCTGGTTCGTCTCCAGCCAGTGTACAAACCCATCGTACACAGGCAACCAGCCGTGACCCGCACAGTGCGGAAATGGTCCCAAGAGACTGAAGAGGCTCTGAAGGACTGTTTTGACACAACCGTGTGGGAGGAGTTCTGTGACTCTCACGGGGAGGACATCGACAACCTTACCGACTGCATCACGGACTACATCAACTTCTGTGAGGAGAACACCGTACCCACCAGGACTGTACGGTGTTTCTCGAACAACAAGCCTTGGATTAGTCCGGACATAAAGGTCCTCCTAAAGGAGAAGAAGAGGACCTTTAGGTCAGGCAACAAGGAAGAGCTGAAGGTTGTGCAGAAGGAACTGAGGAGGAAGATCAGAGAGGGGAAGAACTCCTACAGGAAGAAGATGGAGGACCAGCTGCAGCAGAACAACATCAGTGGTGTTTGGAGAAGCCTGAAAACCATCTCAGGCTTCAAAGGGCCAAACTCCCAAGCTGCAGGGGACCAACAGTGGGCAGATAACCTGAACCAGTTTTTTAACCGGTTCGACCAGTCATCTGCCCTCAATCCTCCAGCCCGACTCCCACAGCAGGGACCCCTCTCACCCTCCTCAGTGCACTACCCCCCCGCCACCTCCTCTCCCACTACAAAGAACTCCCAGCCACATCCCCCTGCTCTACCTAACACCCTGCCCCCCCTCCTAGCTATCACCACCCCACCACCCAACCCCCCCAACACACAGCCCCCCTGCACCAGTCTGTCCCTCACAACACTCCAGGTGAGGAATCAGCTAAGGAAGATCAAGGTGAGGAAGGCCACGGGCCCGGACGGCATCAGCTCCAGGCTCCTTAAGACCTGCGCAGACCAGCTGTGTGGGATTTTGAAGCACGTCTTCAATTTGAGCCTGAAGCTGGGGAAGGTACCACTCCTGTGGAAAACATCCTGTGTGGTACCTGTCCCCAAGACGCCGCACCCGAAGGACTTCAACAGCTACAGGCCGGTGGCATTAACATCCCACCTGATGAAGACTCTAGAGCGACTGGTCCTTGGTCATCTCCGCCCGGTGGTCAGCCTGTCGATGGACCCCCTTCAGTTCGCCTACCAGTCTAAGACCGGGGTGGACGACGCCATCATCTTCCTTCTTCACCGAGCTCTCTCTCACCTGGAGAAGCCTGGAAGCACCGTGAGGATCACATTCTTTGATTTCTCCAGTGCTTTCAACACCATCCAGCCCACGCTTCTGAGGGACAAACTGGAACTGACCGGAGTGGATGAGCACCTCGCATCCTGGATCCTGGACTACCTGACCAACCGTCCCCAGTATGTGAGGACTCGGGACTGTGTGTCGGACGTGGTTGTCTGCAGTACGGGGGCCCCACAGGGAACGGTCCTGGCACCGTTCCTCTTCACCCTCTACACTGCAGACTTCTCCTACAACACACCCACGTGTCACCTGCAGAAGTTCTCTGATGACTCTGCAATCGTCGGTCTCATCACAGACGGGGACGACAAGGAGTACAGAGGACTGACGCAGGACTTCACGCACTGGTGCCAGTGGAACCACCTCCAGATCAACGCGGGTAAAACCAAGGAACTGGTGGTGGACTTCCGAAGGCACACACCCCCCCACACACCGGTGAACATCCAGGGAATGGACGTTGAGATGGTCACGTCCTACAAGTACCTTGGTGTTCACGTGAACAACAAACTGGACTGGACCCACAACTCAACGGCACTCTTTAAAAGGGGTCAGAGCCGACTGTATCTGCTGAGGAGACTGAGGTCTTTTGGAGTGCAGGGGGCGCTCCTGAAGACCTTCTTTGACTCTGCAGTCGCCTCGGCCATCTTTTATGGAGTGGTCTGCTGGGGCAGCAGCATCTCAGCTGCTGACAGGAGGAAACTGGACAAACTGATCAGGAAGTCCAGTTTGGTCCTGGGATGTCCTCTTGACTCGGTGCAGGAGGTGGGAGACAGGAGAATGATGGCCAAGCTGTCATCTCTCCGGGACAACGTCTCCCACCCCATGCAGGAAACCATCTCTGCACTGGAGAGCTCCTTCAGCGACAGACTCCTTCACCCCAAGTGTGTGAAGGAGCGATATCGCCGATCGTTCCTTCCTGCAGCAGTCAGACTCCACAACCAGCACTGTTAGCAACACACACACCTACACAACTACACACACACTTACACACACATCTACCTTTTAATTTATTTTAATTGCACACAACGTTTAATTTTAATTTAATTTATTTTAATTTATTTTAATTGCACATAACACGATGTTATTCTTACTCTGTGTTATTCTTACTCTGTGTCATTCTTACTCTGTAACATGCTCTGCTGCTGTAATATTGCAATTTCCCCATTGTGGGACTAATAAAGGCTATCTATCTATCTATCTATCTATCTTCTATGATCTTGGAAGCCAAGCAATAAAGGGCTTGTTAAGTAAAGGCATTGGAGACCGCCTGGGAATACCAGGTGCTGTAAACTTTTTTTTTTTCAAGAATTCATAATCAATAAAGGAACATTAATAAATACTATCTTACATTGTCCTGTGATAGCTTGCGGCCATACCAGCCTGAAAGATGCCCAATCTTGTATGATCTTGGAAGCCAAGCAATAAAGGGCTTAGTTATTAAAGGCATTGGAGACCGCCTGGGAATACCGGGTAATGTAAGCTTTTAATTTTCCAAAACTACATACTCCATAGATGTTCATTAATAAATACTACCTTACATTGTCCTGTGATAGCTTGCGGCCATACCAGCCTGAAAGATGCCCAATCTTGTATGATCTTGGAAGCCAAGCAGGATAGGGCCTGGTTAGTACTTGGATGGGAGACCACCTGGGAATACCAGGTTCTGTAAGCTTTTATTTTTGTAGAACACACAATCAATAAAGGATCATTAATAAATACTACCTTACATTGTGCTGTGATAGCTTCCGGCCATACCAGCCTGAAAGATGCCCAATCTTGTATGATCTTGGAAGCCAAGAAATAAAGGGCTTGGTTAGTAAAGGCATTGGAGACCGCCTGGGAATACCGGGTAATGTAAGCTTTTAATTTTCCAAAAATACATACTCCATAGATGATCATTAATAAATTCTGCCTTACATTGTACTGTGGTAGCTTACGGCCATACCACCCTGAATAAGCCCAATCTCGTCTGATCTTGGATGCCAAGCAGGATAGGGCCTGGTTAGTACTTGGATGGGAGACCACCTGGGAATACCGGGTAATGTAAGCCTTTATTTTTCAAGAATATATAATCAATAAAGCATCATTAATAAATACTACCTCACATTGTGCTGTGGTAGCTTGCGGCCATACCAGCCTGAAAGATGCCCAATCTTGTATGATCTTGGAAGCCAAACAATAAAGGGCTTGGTTAGTAAAGGCATTGGAGACCGCCTGGGAATACCGGGTAATGTAAGCTTTTAATTTTCCAAAAATACATACTCCATAGATGATCATTAATAAATTCTGCCTTACATTGTACTGTGATAGCTTACGGCCATACCACCCTGAATAAGCCCAATCTCGTCTGATCTTGGAAGCCAAGCAGGATAGGGCCTGGTTAGTACTTGGATGGGAGACCACCTCGGAATACCAGGTGCTGTAAGCTTTTTTTTTTTCAAGAATACATAATCAATAAAGGATCATTAATAAATACTACCTTACATTGTGCTGTGATAGCTTGCGGCCATACCAGCCTGAAAGATGCCCAATCTTCTATGATCTTGGAAGCCAAGCAATATAGGGCTTGTTTAGTAAAGGCATTGGAGACCGCCTGGGAATACCGGGTAATGTAAGCCTTTATTTTTAAAGAATACATAATCAATAAAAGATCATTAGTAAATACTACCTTACATTGTACTGTGGTAACTTACGGCCATACCACCCTGAATTAGCCCAGTATCGTCTGATCTTGGAAGCCAAGCAGGATAGGGCCTGGTTAGTACTTGGATGGGAGACCACCTTGGAATACCAGGTGCTGTAAGATTTATTTTTCAAGAATACGTAATCAATAAAGGATCATTAATAAATACTACCTTACATTGTACTGTGGTAGCTTACGGCCATACCACCCTGAATTAGCCCAGTATCGTCTGATCTTGGAAGCCAAGCAGGATAGGGCCTGGTTAGTACTTGGATGGGAGACCACCTGGGAATACCAGGTGCTGTAAGCCTTTATTTTTCAAGAATACATAATCTATAATGGATCATTAATAAATACTACCTTACATTGTCCTGTGATAGCTTGCGGCCATACCAGCCTGAAAGATGTCCAATCTTGTATGATCTTGGAAGCCAAACAATAAAGGGCTTGGTTAGTAAAAGCATTGGAGACCGCCTGGGAATACCGGGTAATGTAAGCTTTTAATTTTCCAAAAATACATACTCCATAGATGATCATTAATTAATACTACCTTACATTGTACTGTGGTAGCTTACGGCCATACCACCCTGAATAAGCCCAATCTCGTCTGATCTTGGAAGCCAAGCAGGATAGGGCCTGGTTAGTACTTGGATGGTAGACCACCTGGGAATACCAGGTTCTGTAAGCTTTTATTTTTGTAGAACACACAATCAATAAAGGATCATTAATAAATACTACCTTACATTGTGCTGTGATAGCTTGCGGCCATACCACCCTGAATAAGCCCAATCTCGTCTGATCTTGGAAGCCAAGCAGGATAGGGCCTGGTTAGTACTTGGATGGGAGACCACCTCGGAATACCAGGTGCTGTAAGCCTTTATTTTTCAAGAATACATAATCAATAAAGGATCATTAATAAATACTACCTTACATTGTGCTGTGATAGCTTGCGGCAATACCAGCCTGAAAGATGCCCAATCTTCTATGATCTTGGAAGCCAAGCAATAAAGGGCTTGTTTGGTAAAGGCATTGGAGACCGCCTGGGAATACCGGGTAATGTAAGCCTTTATTTTTAAAGAATACATAATCGATAAAGGATCAATAATAAATACTACCTTACATTGTCCTGTGATAGCTTGCGGCCATACCAGCCTGAAAGATGTCCAATCTTGTATGATCTTGGAATCCAAACAATTAAAGGGCTTTGTTAGTAAAGGCATTGGAGACCGCCTGGGAATACCGGGTAATGTAAGCTTTTAATTTTCCAAAAATACATACTCCATAGATGATCATTAATTAATTCTGCCTTACATTGTATTGTGGTAGCTTACGGCCATACCACCCTGAATAAGCCCAATCTCGTCTGATCTTGGAAGCCAAGCAGGATAGGGCCTGGTTAGTACTTGGATGGGAGACCACCTGGGAATACCAGGTGCTGTAAGATTTATTTTTCAAGAATACGTAATCAATAAAGGATCATTAATAAATACTACCTTACATTGTCCTGCGATAGCTTGCGGCCATACCAGCCTGAAAGATGCCCAATCTTGTATGATCTTGGAAGCCAAGCAATAAAGGGCTTGTTAAGTAAAGGCATTGGAGACCGCCTGGGAATACCGGGTGCTGTATGCTTTTATTTTTCTAGAATACATAATCAATAAAGTATCATTAATAAATACTACCTTACATTGTGCTGTGATAGCTTGCGGCCATACCAGCCTGAAAGATGCCCAATCTTGTATGATCTTGGAAGCCAAGCAGGATAGGGCCTGGTTAGTACTTGAATGGGAGACCACCTGGGAATACCAGGTGCTGTAAGCTTTTATTTTTCAAGAATACATAATCAATAAAGGATCATTAATAAATACTACCTTACATTGTCCTGTGATAGCTTGCGGCCATACCAGCCTGAAAGATGCCCAATCTTCTATGATCTTGGAAGCCAAGCAATAAAGGACTTGTTTAGTAAAGGCATTGGAGACTGCTTGGGAATACCGGGTAATGTAAGCTTTTAATTTTCTAAAAATACATACTCCATAGATGATCATTAATTAATTCTGCCTTACATTGTATTGTGGTAGCTTACGGCCATACCACCCTGAATAAGCCCAATCTCGTCTGATCTTGGAAGCCAAGCAGGATAGGTCCTGGTTAGTACTTGGATGTGAGACCATCTGGGAATACTTGGTGCTGTAAGCTTTTATTTTTCAAGAATACATAATCAATAAAGGATCATTAATAAATACTACCTTACATTGTGCTGTGATAGCTTGCGGCCATACCAGCCTGAAAGATGCCCAGTCTTGAATGATCTTGGAAGCCAAGAAATAAAGGGCTTGGTTAGTAAAGGCATTGGAGACCGCCTGGGAATACCGGGTAATGTAAGCTTTTAATTTTCTAAAAATACATACTCCATAGATGATCATTAATAAATACTACCTTACATTGTACTGTGGTAGCTTACGGCCATACCACCCTGAATAAACCCAATCTCGTCTGGTCTTGGATGCCAAGCAGGATAGGGCCTGGTTAGTACTTGGATGGGAGACCACCTGGGAATACCAGGTGCTGTAAGCCTTTATTTTTCAAGAATACATAATCAATAAAGGATCATTAATAAATACTACCTTACATTGTGCTGTGATAGCTTGCGGCCATACCAGCCTGAAAGATGCCCAATCTTCTATGATCTTGGAAGCCAAGCAATAAAGGGCTTGTTTAGTAAAGGCATTGGAGACCGCCTGGGAATACCGGGTAATGTAAGCTTTTAATTCCTCCAAAAATACATACTCCATAGATGATCATTAATAAATTCTGCCTTACATTGTACTGTGGTAGCTTACGGCCATACCACCCTGAATAAACCCAATCTTGTCTGATCTTAGAAGCCAAGCAGGATAGGGCCTGGTTAGTACCTGGATGGGAGACCACCTGGGAATACCAGGTGCTGTAAACTTTTATATTTCTAGAATATATAATCAATAAAGGATAATTAATAAATACTACCTTACATTGTGTTGAGACAGCTTGCGGCCATTCCAGCCTGAAAGATGTCCAATCTCGTCTGATCTTGGAAGCCAAGCAGGATAGGGCCTGGTTAGTACTTGGATGGGAGACCACCTGGGAATACCAGGTGCTGTAAGCCTTTATTTTCCAAAAATACATACTCCATAGATGATCATTAATAAATTATGCCCTACATTGTACGGTGGTAGCTTGCGGCCATACCAACCTGAAAGATGCCCAATCTTGTATGATCTTGGAAGCCAAGCAATAAAGGGTTTGGTTATTAAAGGCATTGGAGACCGCCTGGGAATACCGGGTATTGTAAGCTTTAAATTTTCCAAAAATACATACTCCATAGATGTTCATTAATAAATACTACCTTACATTGTCCTGTGATAGCTTGCGGCCATACCAGCCTGAATAAGCCCAATCTTGTATGATCTTGGAAGCCAAGCAGGATAGGGCCTAGTTAGTACTTGGATGGGAGACCACCTGGGAATACCAGGTTCTGTAAGCTTTTATTTTTGTAGAACACACAATCAATAAAGGATCATTAATAAATACTACCTTACATTGTGCTGTGATAGCTTGCGGCCATACCACCCTGAATAAGCCTGATCTTGGAAGCCAAGCAGGATAGGGCCTGGTTAGTACTTGGATGGGAGACCATCTAGGAATACCAGGTGCTGTAAGCTTTTTTTTTTTTCAAGAATTCATAATCAATAAAGGAACATTAATAAATACTACCTTACATCGTACTGTGGTAGCTTACGGCCATACCACCCTGAATAAGCCCAATCTCGTCTGATCTTGGAAGCCAAGCAGGATAGGGCCTGGTTAGTACCTGGATGGGAGACCACCTGGGAATACCAGGTGCTGTAAACTTTTATATTTCTAGAATATATAATCAATAAAGGATCATTAATAAATACTACCTTACATTGTGTTGAGACAGCTTACGGCCATACCACCCTGAATAAGCCCAATCTCTTCTGATCTTGGAAGCCAAGCAGGATAGGGCCTGGTTAGTACTTACATGGGAGACCACCTGGGAATACCAGGTGCTGTAAGCCTTTATTTTTCAAGAATACATAATCAATAAAGGATCATTAATAAATACTACCTTACATTGTCCTGTGATAGCTTGCGGCCATACCAGCCTGAAAGATGCCCAATCTTTAGCAGCGTACATTCCCCCCTCTGCCGACGGCGACGCTGCGTGTGACGTCATCAACTCGGTGACTAGCAGGCTGCAGACACAGCACCCACAGGCTCTCCTCCTGATCTCTGGTGACTTTAACCATGCCCCCCCATCCTCCACACTGCCCACTTTCACACAGTATGTCACATGCTGTACCAGGGAAAATAGGACTCTGGACTTGTTTTATGCCAACACCAAGGAGGCATACACCTCATCACCCCTCCCTCCCCTGGGAAGATCAGACCACAATCTGGTTCGTCTCCAGCCAGTGTACAAACCCATCGTACACAGGCAACCAGCCGTGACCCGCACAGTGCGGAAATGGTCCCAAGAGACTGAAGAGGCTCTGAAGGACTGTTTTGACACAACCGTGTGGGAGGAGTTCTGTGACTCTCACGGGGAGGACATCGACAACCTTACCGACTGCATCACGGACTACATCAACTTCTGTGAGGAGAACACCGTACCCACCAGGACTGTACGGTGTTTCTCGAACAACAAGCCTTGGATTAGTCCGGACATAAAGGTCCTCCTAAAGGAGAAGAAGAGGACCTTTAGGTCAGGCAACAAGGAAGAGCTGAAGGTTGTGCAGAAGGAACTGAGGAGGAAGATCAGAGAGGGGAAGAACTCCTACAGGAAGAAGATGGAGGACCAGCTGCAGCAGAACAACATCAGTGGTGTTTGGAGAAGCCTGAAAACCATCTCAGGCTTCAAAGGGCCAAACTCCCAAGCTGCAGGGGACCAACAGTGGGCAGATAACCTGAACCAGTTTTTTAACCGGTTCGACCAGTCATCTGCCCTCAATCCTCCAGCCCGACTCCCACAGCAGGGACCCCTCTCACCCTCCTCAGTGCACTACCCCCCCGCCACCTCCTCTCCCACTACAAAGAACTCCCAGCCACATCCCCCTGCTCTACCTAACACCCTGCCCCCCCTCCTAGCTATCACCACCCCACCACCCAACCCCCCCAACACACAGCCCCCCTGCACCAGTCTGTCCCTCACAACACTCCAGGTGAGGAATCAGCTAAGGAAGATCAAGGTGAGGAAGGCCACGGGCCCGGACGGCATCAGCTCCAGGCTCCTTAAGACCTGCGCAGACCAGCTGTGTGGGATTTTGAAGCACGTCTTCAATTTGAGCCTGAAGCTGGGGAAGGTACCACTCCTGTGGAAAACATCCTGTGTGGTACCTGTCCCCAAGACGCCGCACCCGAAGGACTTCAACAGCTACAGGCCGGTGGCATTAACATCCCACCTGATGAAGACTCTAGAGCGACTGGTCCTTGGTCATCTCCGCCCGGTGGTCAGCCTGTCGATGGACCCCCTTCAGTTCGCCTACCAGTCTAAGACCGGGGTGGACGACGCCATCATCTTCCTTCTTCACCGAGCTCTCTCTCACCTGGAGAAGCCTGGAAGCACCGTGAGGATCACATTCTTTGATTTCTCCAGTGCTTTCAACACCATCCAGCCCACGCTTCTGAGGGACAAACTGGAACTGACCGGAGTGGATGAGCACCTCGCATCCTGGATCCTGGACTACCTGACCAACCGTCCCCAGTATGTGAGGACTCGGGACTGTGTGTCGGACGTGGTTGTCTGCAGTACGGGGGCCCCACAGGGAACAGTCCTGGCTCCGTTCCTCTTCACCCTCTACACTGCAGACTTCTCCTACAACACACCCACGTGTCACCTGCAGAAGTTCTCTGATGACTCTGCAATCGTCGGTCTCATCACAGACGGGGACGACAAGGAGTACAGAGGACTGACGCAGGACTTCACGCACTGGTGCCAGTGGAACCACCTCCAGATCAACGCGGGTAAAACCAAGGAACTGGTGGTGGACTTCCGAAGGCACACACCCCCCCACACACCGGTGAACATCCAGGGAATGGACGTTGAGATGGTCACGTCCTACAAGTACCTTGGTGTTCACGTGAACAACAAACTGGACTGGACCCACAACTCAACGGCACTCTTTAAAAGGGGTCAGAGCCGACTGTATCTGCTGAGGAGACTGAGGTCTTTTGGAGTGCAGGGGGCGCTCCTGAAGACCTTCTTTGACTCTGCAGTCGCCTCGGCCATCTTTTATGGAGTGGTCTGCTGGGGCAGCAGCATCTCAGCTGCTGACAGGAGGAAACTGGACAAACTGATCAGGAAGTCCAGTTCGGTCCTGGGATGTCCTCTTGACTCGGTGCAGGAGGTGGGAGACAGGAGAATGATGGCCAAGCTGTCATCTCTCCGGGACAACGTCTCCCACCCCATGCAGGAAACCATCTCTGCACTGGAGAGCTCCTTCAGCGACAGACTCCTTCACCCCAAGTGTGTGAAGGAGCGATATCGCCGATCGTTCCTTCCTGCAGCAGTCAGACTCCACAACCAGCACTGTTAGCAACACACACACCTACACAACTACACACACACTTACACACACATCTACCTTTTAATTTATTTTAATTGCACACAACGTTTAATTTTAATTTAATTTATTTTAATTTATTTTAATTGCACATAACACGATGTTATTCTTACTCTGTGTTATTCTTACTCTGTGTCATTCTTACTCTGTAACATGCTCTGCTGCTGTAATATTGCAATTTCCCCATTGTGGGACTAATAAAGGCTATCTATCTATCTATCTATCTATCTTCTATGATCTTGGAAGCCAAGCAATAAAGGGCTTGTTAAGTAAAGGCATTGGAGACCGCCTGGGAATACCAGGTGCTGTAAACTTTTTTTTTTTCAAGAATTCATAATCAATAAAGGAACATTAATAAATACTATCTTACATTGTCCTGTGATAGCTTGCGGCCATACCAGCCTGAAAGATGCCCAATCTTGTATGATCTTGGAAGCCAAGCAATAAAGGGCTTAGTTATTAAAGGCATTGGAGACCGCCTGGGAATACCGGGTAATGTAAGCTTTTAATTTTCCAAAAATACATACTCCATAGATGTTCATTAATAAATACTACCTTACATTGTCCTGTGATAGCTTGCGGCCATACCAGCCTGAAAGATGCCCAATCTTGTATGATCTTGGAAGCCAAGCAGGATAGGGCCTGGTTAGTACTTGGATGGGAGACCACCTGGGAATACCAGGTTCTGTAAGCTTTTATTTTTGTAGAACACACAATCAATAAAGGATCATTAATAAATACTACCTTACATTGTGCTGTGATAGCTTCCGGCCATACCAGCCTGAAAGATGCCCAATCTTGTATGATCTTGGAAGCCAAGAAATAAAGGGCTTGGTTAGTAAAGGCATTGGAGACCGCCTGGGAATACCGGGTAATGTAAGCTTTTAATTTTCCAAAAATACATACTCCATAGATGATCATTAATAAATTCTGCCTTACATTGTACTGTGGTAGCTTACGGCCATACCACCCTGAATAAGCCCAATCTCGTCTGATCTTGGATGCCAAGCAGGATAGGGCCTGGTTAGTACTTGGATGGGAGACCACCTGGGAATACCGGGTAATGTAAGCCTTTATTTTTAAAGAATATATAATCGATAAAGGATCATTAATAAATACTACCTTACATTGTGCTGTGACAGCTTGCGGCCATACCACCCTGAATAAGCCCAATCTCGTCTGATCTTGGAAGCCAAGCAGGATAGGGCCTGGTTAGTACTTGGATGGGAGACCACCTGGGAATACCAGGTGCTGTAAGCCTTTATTTTTCAAGAATATATAATCAATAAAGCATCATTAATAAATACTACCTCACATTGTGCTGTGGTAGCTTGCGGCCATACCAGCCTGAAAGATGCCCAATCTTGTATGATCTTGGAAGCCAAACAATAAAGGGCTTGGTTAGTAAAGGCATTGGAGACCGCCTGGGAATACCGGGTAATGTAAGCTTTTAATTTTCCAAAAATACATACTCCATAGATGATCATTAATAAATTCTGCCTTACATTGTACTGTGATAGCTTACGGCCATACCACCCTGAATAAGCCCAATCTCGTCTGATCTTGGAAGCCAAGCAGGATAGGGCCTGGTTACTACTTGGATGGGAGACCACCTCGGAATACCAGGTGCTGTAAGCTTTTTTTTTTTCAAGAATACATAATCAATAAAGGATCATTAATAAATACTACCTTACATTGTGCTGTGATAGCTTGCGGCCATACCAGCCTGAAAGATGCCCAATCTTCTATGATCTTGGAAGCCAAGCAATATAGGGCTTGTTTAGTAAAGGCATTGGAGACCGCCTGGGAATACCGGGTAATGTAAGCCTTTATTTTTAAAGAATACATAATCAATAAAAGATCATTAGTAAATACTACCTTACATTGTACTGTGGTAACTTACGGCCATACCACCCTGAATTAGCCCAGTATCGTCTGATCTTGGAAGCCAAGCAGGATAGGGCCTGGTTAGTACTTGGATGGGAGACCACCTTGGAATACCAGGTGCTGTAAGATTTATTTTTCAAGAATACGTAATCAATAAAGGATCATTAATAAATACTACCTTACATTGTACTGTGGTAGCTTACGGCCATACCACCCTGAATTAGCCCAGTATCGTCTGATCTTGGAAGCCAAGCAGGATAGGGCCTGGTTAGTACTTGGATGGGAGACCACCTGGGAATACCAGGTGCTGTAAGCCTTTATTTTTCAAGAATACATAATCTATAATGGATCATTAATAAATACTACCTTACATTGTCCTGTGATAGCTTGCGGCCATACCAGCCTGAAAGATGTCCAATCTTGTATGATCTTGGAAGCCAAACAATAAAGGGCTTGGTTAGTAAAAGCATTGGAGACCGCCTGGGAATACCGGGTAATGTAAGCTTTTAATTTTCCAAAAATACATACTCCATAGATGATCATTAATTAATACTACCTTACATTGTACTGTGGTAGCTTACGGCCATACCACCCTGAATAAGCCCAATCTCGTCTGATCTTGGAAGCCAAGCAGGATAGGGCCTGGTTAGTACTTGGATGGTAGACCACCTGGGAATACCAGGTTCTGTAAGCTTTTATTTTTGTAGAACACACAATCAATAAAGGATCATTAATAAATACTACCTTACATTGTGCTGTGATAGCTTGCGGCCATACCACCCTGAATAAGCCCAATCTCGTCTGATCTTGGAAGCCAAGCAGGATAGGGCCTGGTTAGTACTTGGATGGGAGACCACCTCGGAATACCAGGTGCTGTAAGCCTTTATTTTTCAAGAATACATAATCAATAAAGGATCATTAATAAATACTACCTTACATTGTGCTGTGATAGCTTGCGGCCATACCAGCCTGAAAGATGCCCAATCTTCTATGATCTTGGAAGCCAAGCAATAAAGGGCTTGTTTAGTAAAGGCATTGGAGACCGCCTGGGAATACCGGGTAATGTAAGCCTTTATTTTTAAAGAATACATAATCGATAAAGGATCATTAATAAATACTACCTTACATTGTCCTGTGATAGCTTGCGGCCATACCAGCCTGAAAGATGTCCAATCTTGTATGATCTTGGAAGCCAAACAATTAAAGGGCTTGGTTAGTAAAGGCATTGGAGACCGCCTGGGAATACCGGGTAATGTAAGCCTTTATTTTTAAAGAATACATAATCGATAAAGGATCAATAATAAATACTACCTTACATTGTCCTGTGATAGCTTGCGGCCATACCAGCCTGAAAGATGTCCAATCTTGTATGATCTTGGAAGCCAAACAATTAAAGGGCTTTGTTAGTAAAGGCATTGGAGACCGCCTGGGAATACCGGGTAATGTAAGCTTTTAATTTTCCAAAAATACATACTCCATAGATGATCATTAATTAATTCTGCCTTACATTGTATTGTGGTAGCTTACGGCCATACCACCCTGAATAAGCCCAATCTCGTCTGATCTTGGAAGCCAAGCAGGATAGGGCCTGGTTAGTACTTGGATGGGAGACCACCTGGGAATACCAGGTGCTGTAAGATTTATTTTTCAAGAATACGTAATCAATAAAGGATCATTAATAAATACTACCTTACATTGTCCTGCGATAGCTTGCGGCCATACCAGCCTGAAAGATGCCCAATCTTGTATGATCTTGGAAGCCAAGCAATAAAGGGCTTGTTAAGTAAAGGCATTGGAGACCGCCTGGGAATACCGGGTGCTGTATGCTTTTATTTTTCTAGAATACATAATCAATAAAGTATCATTAATAAATACTACCTTACATTGTGCTGTGATAGTTTGCGGCCATACCAGCCTGAAAGATGCCCAATCTTGTATGATCTTGGAAGCCAAGCAGGATAGGGCCTGGTTAGTACTTGAATGGGAGACCACCTGGGAATACCAGGTGCTGTAAGCTTTTATTTTTCAAGAATACATAATCAATAAAGGATCATTAATAAATACTACCTTACATTGTCCTGTGATAGCTTGCGGCCATACCAGCCTGAAAGATGCCCAATCTTCTATGATCTTGGAAGCCAAGCAATAAAGGACTTGTTTAGTAAAGGCATTGGAGACTGCTTGGGAATACCGGGTAATGTAAGCTTTTAATTTTCTAAAAATACATACTCCATAGATGATCATTAATTAATTCTGCCTTACATTGTATTGTGGTAGCTTACGGCCATACCAACCTGAATAAGCCCAATCTCGTCTGGTCTTGGAAGCCAAGCAGGATAGGTCCTGGTTAGTACTTGGATGTGAGACCATCTGGGAATACTTGGTGCTGTAAGCTTTTATTTTTCAAGAATACATAATCAATAAAGGATCATTAATAAATACTACCTTACATTGTGCTGTGATAGCTTGCGGCCATACCAGCCTGAAAGATGCCCAGTCTTGAATGATCTTGGAAGCCAAGAAATAAAGGGCTTGGTTAGTAAAGGCATTGGAGACCGCCTGGGAATACCGGGTAATGTAAGCTTTTAATTTTCTAAAAATACATACTCCATAGATGATCATTAATAAATACTACCTTACATTGTACTGTGGTAGCTTACGGCCATACCACCCTGAATAAGCCCAATCTCGTCTGGTCTTGGATGCCAAGCAGGATAGGGCCTGGTTAGTACTTGGATGGGAGACCACCTGGGAATACCAGGTGCTGTAAGCCTTTATTTTTCAAGAATACATAATCAATAAAGGATCATTAATAAATACTACCTTACATTGTGCTGTGATAGCTTGCGGCCATACCAGCCTGAAAGATGCCCAATCTTCTATGATCTTGGAAGCCAAGCAATAAAGGGCTTGTTTAGTAAAGGCATTGGAGACCGCCTGGGAATACCGGGTAATGTAAGCCTTTATTTTTCAAGAATACATAATCAATAAAAGATCATTAATAAATACTACCTTACATTGTACTGTGGTAGCTTGCGGCCATACCAGCCTGAAAGATGCCCAATCTTCTATGATCTTGGAAGCCAAGCAATAAAGGGCTTGTTTAGTAAAGGCATTGGAGACCGCCTGGGAATACCGGGTAATGTAAGCTTTTAATTCCTCCAAAAATACATACTCCATAGATGATCATTAATAAATTCTGCCTTACATTGTACTGTGGTAGCTTACGGCCATACCACCCTGAATAAACCCAATCTTGTCTGATCTTGGAAGCCAAGCAGGATAGGGCCTGGTTAGTACTTGGATGGGAGACAACCTGGGAATACCAGGTGCTGTATGCTTTTATTTTTCTAGAATACATAATCAATAAAGTATCATTAATAAATACTACCTTACATTGTGCTGTGATAGCTTGCGGCCATACCATCCTGAAAGATGCCCAATCTTGTATGATCTTGGAAGCCAAGAACGATAGGGCTTGTTTAGTAAAGGCATTGGAGATCGCCTGGGAATACCGGGTAATGTAAGCCTTTATTTTTCAAGAATACATAATCGATAAAGGATCATTAATAAATACTATCTTACATTGTATTGTGGTAGCTTACGGCCATACCACCCTGAATAAGCCCAATCTCGTCTGATCTTGGAAGCCAAGCAGGATAGGGCCTGGTTAGTACTTGGATGGGAGACCACCTGGGAATACCAGGTGCTGTAAGCTTTTATTTTTGTAGAACACACAATCAATAAAGGATCATTAATCAATACTACCTTACATTGTGCTGTGATAGCTTGCGGCCATACCAACCTGAAAGATGCCCAATCTTGTATGATCTTGGAAGCCAAGCAATAAAGGGCTTGGTTACTAAAGGCATTGGAGACCGCCTGGGAATACCGGGTATTGTAAGTTTTTAATTTTCCAAAAATACATACTCCATAGATGATCGTTAATAAATACTACCTTACATTGTACTGTGGTAGCTTGCGGCCATACCAGCCTGAAAGATGCCCAATCTTGTATGATCTTGGAAGCCAAGAACGATAGGGCTTGTTTAGTAAAGGCATTGGAGACCGCCTGGGAATACCGAGTGTTGTAAGCTTTTAATTTTCCAAAAATACATACTCCATAGATGTTCATTAATAAATACTACCTTACATTGTACTGTGATAGCTTGCGGCAATACCAGCCTGAAAGATGTCCAATCTTGTATGATCTTGGAAGCCAAACAATAAAGGGCTTGTTTAGTAAAGGCATTGGAGATCGCCTGGGAATACCGGGTAATGTAAGTCTTTATTTTTCAAGAATACATAATCGATGAAGGATCATTAATAAATACTACCTTACATTGTGCTGTGATAGCTTGCGGCCATACCACCCTGAATAAGCCCAATCTTGTATGATCTTGGAAGCCAAGCAGGATAGGCCCTGGTTAGTACTTGGATGGGAGACCACCTGGGAATACCAGGTGCTGTAAGCCTTTATTTTTCAAGAATACATAATCAATAAAGTATCATTAATAAATACTACCTTACATTGTGCTGTGATAGCTTGCGGCCATACCAGCCTGAAAGATGCCCAATCTTGTATGATCTTGGAAGCCAAGCAATAAAGGGCTTGGTTAGTAAAGGCATTGGAAACCGTCTGGGAATACCGGGTATTGTAAACTTTTAATTTTCCAAAAATACATACTCCATAGATGATCGTTAATAAATTCTGCCTTACATTGTGCTTTGGTAGCTTACGGCCATACCACCCTGAATAAGCCCAATCTCGTCTGATCTTGGAAGCCAAGCAGGATAGGGCCTGGTTAGTACTTGGATGGGAGACCACCTGGGAATACCAGGTGCTGTAAGCTTTTATTCTTGTAGAACACACAATCGATAAAGGATCATTAATAAATACTACCTTACATTGTGCTGTGATAGCTTGCGGCCATACCAGCCTGAAAGATGCCCAATCTTGTATGATCTTGGAAGCCAAGCAGGATAGGCCCTGGTTAGTACTTGGATGGGAGACCACCTGGGAATACCAGGTGCTGTAAGCTTTTATTTTTCAAGAATACGTAATCAATAAAGGATCATTAATAAATACTACCTTACATTGTGCTGTGATAGCTTACGGCCATACCACCCTGAAAGATGTCCAATCTTGTATGATCTTGGAAGCCAAACAATAAAGGGCTTGTTTAGTAAAGGCATTGGAGATCGCCTGGGAATACCGGGTAATGTAAGTCTTTATTTTTCAAGAATACATAATCGATAAAGGATCATTAATAAATACTACCTTACATTGTGCTGTGATAGCTTGCGGCCATACCAGCCTGAAAGATGCCCAATCTTGTATGATCTTGGAAGCCAAGCAGGATAGGGCCTGGTTAGTACTTGAATGGAAGACCACCTGGGAATACCAGGTGCTGTAAGCCTTTATTTTTCAAGAATACATAATCAATAAAGGATCATTAATAAATACTACCTTACATTGTGCTGTGATAGCTTACGGCCATACCAGCCTGAATAAGCCCAATCTCGTCTGATCTTGGAAGCCAAGCAGGATAGGGCCTGGTTAGTACTTGGATGGGAGACCACCTGGGAATACCAGGTGCTGTAAGCCTTTATTTTTCAAGAATACATAATCAATAAAGGATCATTAATAAATACTACCTTACATTGTCCTGTGATAGCTTGCGGCCATACCAGCCTGAAAGATGCCAAATCTTGTATGATCTTGGAAGCCAAGCAATAAAGGGCTTGGTTATTAAAGGCATTGGAGACCGCCTGGGAATACCGGGTAATGTAAGCTTTTAATTTTCCAAAAATACATACTCCATAGATGATCATTAATAAATACTAACTTACATTGTACTGTGGTAGCTTACAGCCATACCAGCCTGAATAAGCCCAATCTCGTCTGATCTTGGAAGCCAAGCAGGATAGGGCCTGGTTAGTACTTGGATGGGAGACCACCTGGGAATACCAGGTGCTGTAAGCCTTTATTTTTCAAGAATACGTAATCAATAAAGGATCATTAATAAATACTACCTTGAATTGTGCTGTGATAGCTTGTGGCCATACCAGCCTGAAAGATGCCCAATCTTGTATGATCTTGGAAGCCAAGCAATAAAGGGCTTGGTTATTAAACGCATTGGAGACCGCCTGGGAATACCGGGTAATGTAAGCCTTTATTTTTCAAGAATACATAATCGATAAAGGATCATTAATAAATACTACCTTACATTGTAGTGTGGTAGCTTACGGCCATACCACCCTGAATAAGCCCAATCTTGTATGATCTTGGAAGCCAAGCAGGATAGGGCTTGTTTAGTACTTGGATGGGAGACCAACTGGGAATACCGGGTAATGTAAGCTTTGAATTTTCCAAAAATAAATACTCCATAGAAGATCATTAATAAATTCTGCCTTACATTGTACTGTGGAAGCTTACGGCCATACCACCCTGAATAAGCCCAATCTCGTCTGATCTTGGATGCCAAGCAGGATAGGGCCTGGTTAGTACTTGGATGGGAGACCACCTGGGAATACCAGGTGCTGTAAGCTTTTAATTTTGTATAACACACAATCAATAAAAGATCATTAATAAATACTACCTTACATTGTGCTGTGGTAGCTTGCGGCCATACCAGCCTGAAAGATGCCCAGTCTTGTATGATCTTGGAAGCCAAGAACGATAGGGCTTGTTTAGTAAAGGCATTGGAGACCACCTGGGAATACCAGGTGCTGTAAGCCTTTATTTTTCAAGAATACATAATCAATAAAGGATCATTAATAAATACTACCTTACATTGTCCTGTGATAGCTTGCGGCCATACCACCCTGAAAGATGCCCAATCTTGTATGATCTTGGAAGCCAAGAACGATAGGGCTTGTTTAGTAAAGGCATTGGAGACCGCCTGGGAATACCGGGTAATGTAAGCTTTGAATTTTCCAAAAATAAATACTCCATAGAAGATCATTAATAAATTCTGCCTTACATTGTACTGTGGTAGCTTACGGCCATACCACCCTGAATAAGCCCAATCTCGTATGATCTTGGATGCCAAGCAGGATAGGGCCTGGTTAGTACTTGGATGGGAGACCACCTGGGAATACCAGATGCTGTAAGCTTTTATTTTTCTATCATACATAATCAATAAAGGATCATAAATAAATACTACCTTACATTGCACTGTGGTAGCTTACGGCCATACCACCCTGAATAAGCCCAATCTCGTCTGATCTTGGAAGCCAAGCAGGATAGGGCCTGGTTAGTACTTGGATGGGAGACCACCTGGGAATACCAGGTAATGTAAGCCTTTATTTTTCAAGAATACGTAATCAATAAAGGATCATTAATAAATACTACCTTACATTGTGCTGTGATAGCTTGCGGCTATACCAGCCTGAAAGATGCCCAATCTTGTATGATCTTGGAAGCCAAGCAGGATAGGGCCTGGTTAGTACTTGGATGGGAGACCACCTGGGAATACCAGGTGCTGTAAGCTTTTATTTTTCAAGAATACATAATCAATAAAGGATCATTTATAAATACTACCTTGAATTGTGCTGTGGTAGCTTACGGCCATACCACCCTGAATAAGCCCAATCTCGTCAGATCTTGGAAGCCAAGCAGGAAAGGTGCTGGTTAGTACTTGGATGGGAGACCAATTGGGAATACCAGGTGCTGTAAGCTTTTATTTTTCTAGAATACATAATCAAACAAAGGATCATTAATAAATACTACCTTACATTGTACTGTGGTAGACTACGGCCATACCACCCTGAATAAGCCTAATCTCGTCTGATCTTGGAAGCGAAGCAGGATTGGGCCTGGTTAGTACTTGGATGGGAGACCACCTAGGAATACCAGGTGCTGTAAGCTTTTTTTTTTCAAAAATTCATAATCAATAAAGGAACATTAATAAATACTACCTTACATTGTCCTGTGATAGCTTGCGGCCATACCAGCCTGAAAGATGCCCAATCTTGTATGATCTTGGAAGCCAAGCAATAAAGGGCTTGTTTAGTAAAGGCATTGGAGACCGCCTGGGAATACCGGGTAATGTAAGCTTTTAATTTTCCAAAAATACATACTCCATAGATGATCATTAATAAATTCTGCCTTACATTGTACTGTGGTAGGTTACGGCCATACCACCCTGAATAAGCCCAATCTCGTCTGATATTGGAAGCCAAGCAGGATAGGGCCTGGTTAGTACTTAGATGGGAGACCACCTGGGAATACCAGGTGCTGTAAGCCTTTATTTTTCAAGAATACGTAATCAATAAAGGATCATTAATAAATACTACCTTACATTGTGCTGTGATAGCTTGCTGCCATACCAGCCTGAAAGATGCCCAATCTTGTATGATCTTGGAAGCCAAGAACGATAGGGCTTGTTTAGTAAAGGCATTGGAGACCGCCTGGGAATACCGGGTAATGTAAGCTTTTCATTTTCCAAAAATACATACTCCATAGATGATCATTAATAAATTCTGCATTACATTGTGCTGTGGTAGCTTACGGCCATACCACCCTGAATAAGCCCAATCTCGTCTGATCTTGGAAGCCAAGCAGGAAAGGGCCTGGTTAGTAATTGGATGGGAGACCAACTGGGAATACCAGGTGCTGTAAGCCTATATTTTTCAAGAATACATAATCAATATAGGATCATTAATAACTACTACCTTACATTGTCTTGTGATAGCTTGCGGCCATACCAGCCTGAAAGATGCCCAATATTGTATGATCTTGGAAGCCAAGCAAAAAAGGGCTTGGTTATTAAACGCATTGGAGACCGCCTGGGAATACCGGGTAATGTAAGCTTTGAATTTTCCAAAAATAAATACTCCATAGAAGATCATTAATAAATTCTGCCTTACATTGTACTGTGGTAGCTTACGGCCATACCACCCTGAATAAGCCCAATCTCGTATGATCTTGGATGCCAAGCAGGATAGGGCCTGGTTAGTACTTGGATGGGAGACCACCTGGGAATACCGGGTGCTGTAAGCCTTTATTTTTCAAGAATACGTAATCAATAAAGGATCACTAATAAATACTACCTTACATTGTGCTGTGGTAGCTTGCGGCCATACCAGCCTGAAAGATGCCCAATCTTGTATGATCTTGGAAGCCAAGCAATAAAGGGCTTAGTTAGTAAAGGCATTGGAGACCGCCTGGGAATACCGGGTAATGTAAGCTTTTATTTTTCTAGAACACACAATCAATAAAAGATCATTAATAAATACTACCTTACATTGTGCTGTGATAGCTTGCGGCCATACCAGCCTGAAAGATGCCCAATCTTGTATGATCTTGAGAGCCAAGCAATAAAGGGCTTGGTTAGTAAAGGCATTGGAGACCGCCTGGGAATACCGGGTATTGTAAGCTTTTAATTTTCCAAAACTACATACTCCATAGATGATCATTAATAAATACTACCTTACATTGTACTGTGGTAGCTTACGGCCATACCACCCTGAATTAGCCCAATCTCATCTGATCTTGGAAGCCAAGCAGGATAGGGCCTGGTTAGTACTTGGATGGGAGACCACCCGGGAATACCAGGTGCTGTAAGCCTTTATTTTTCAAGAATACATAATCAATAAAGGATCATTAATAAATACTACCTTACATTGTCCTGTGATAGCTTGCGGCCATACCAGCCTGAAAGATGCCCAATCTTGTATGATCTTGAGAGCCAAGCAATAAAGGGCTTGTTTAGTAAAGGCATTGGAGACCGCCTGGGAATACCGGGTAATGTAAGCTTTTAATTTTCCAAAAATACATACTCCATAGATGATCATTAATAAATTCTGCCTTACATTGTACTGTGGTAGCTTATGGCCATACCACCCTGAATAAGCCCAATCTCGTCTGATCTTGGAAGCCAAGCAGGATAGGGCCTGGTTAGTACCTGGATGGGAGACCATCTGGGATGCCAGGTGCTGTAAGCTTTTTTTTTTCAAGAATTCATAATCAATAAAGGATCATTAATAAATACTACCTTACATTGTGCTGTGGTAGCTTGCGGCCATACCAGCCTGAAAGATGCCCAATCTTGTATGATCTTGAGAGCCAAGCAATAAAGGGCTTGGTTAGTAAAGGCATTGGAGACCGCCTGGGAATACCGGGTGCTGTAAGCCTTTATTTTTCAAGAATACGTAATCAATAAAGGATCATTAATAAATACTACCTTACATTGTGCTGTGATAGCTTGCGGCTATACCAGCCTGAAAGATGCCCAATCTTGTATGATCTTGGAATCCAAGCAGGATAGGGCCTGGTTAGTACTTGGATGGGAGACCACCTGGGAATACCAGGTGCTGTAAGCTTTTATTTTTCAAGAATACATAATCAATAAAGGATCATTTATAAATACTACCTTGAATTGTGCTGTGATAGCTTACGGACATACCACCCTGAATAAGCCCAATCTCGTCTGATCTTGGAAGCCAAGCAGGAAAGGGGCTGGTTAGTACTTGGATGGGAGACCACCTGGGAATACCAGGTGCTGTAAGCCTTTATTTTTCAAGAATACGTAATCAATAAAGGATCATTAATAAATACTACCTTACATTGTCCTGTGATAGCTTGCGGCCATACCAGCCTGAAAGATGCCCAATCTTGTATGATCTTGGAAGCCAAGAACGATAGGGCTTGTTTAGTAAAGGCATTGGAGACCGCCTGGGAATACCGGGTAATGCAAGTTTTAATTTTCCAGAAATACATACACCATAGATGATCATTAATAAATTCTGCCTTACATTGTACTGTGGTAGCTTACGGCCATACCAACCTGAAAGATGCCCAATCTTGTATGATCTTGGAAGCCAAGCAGGATAGGGCCTGGTTAGTACTTGAATGGGAGACCAATTGGGAATACCAGGTGCTGTAAGCTTTTATTTTTCTAGAATACATAATCAAACAAAGGATCATTAATAAATACTACCTTACATTGTACTGTGGTAGACTACGGCCATACCACCCTGAATAAGCCTAATCTCGTCTGATCTTGGAAGCGAAGCAGGATTGGGCCTGGTTAGTACTTGGATGGGAGACCACCTAGGAATACCAGGTGCTGTAAGCTTTTTTTTTTCAAAAATTCATAATCAATAAAGGAACATTAATAAATTCTGCCTTACATTGTACTGTGGTAGCATACGGCCATACCACCCTGAATAAGCCCAATCTCGTCTGATCTTGGAAGCCAAACAGGATAGGGTCTGGTTAGTACTTGGATGGGAGACCACCTTGGAATACCAGGTGCTGTAAGCGTTTATTTTTCTGTAATAAAAAAACAATAAAGGATCATTAATAAATACTACCTTACATTGTACTGTGGTAGGTTACGGCCATACCACCCTGAATAAGCCCAATCTCGTCTGATCTTGGAAGCCAAGCAGGATAGGGCCTGGTTAGTACTTGGATGGGAGACCACCTGGGAATACCAGGTGCTGTAAGCTTTTAATTTTGTAGAACACACAATCAATAAAAGATCATTAATAAATACTACCTTACATTGTACTGTGATAGCTTGCGGCCATACCAGCCTGAAAGATGCCCAATCTTGTATGATCTTGGAAGCCAAGAACGATAGGGCTTGTTTAGTAAAGGCATTGGAGACCGCCTGGGAATACCGGGTAATGTAAGCTTTTAATTTTCCAAAAATACATACTCCATAGATGATCATTAATAAATTCTGCCTTACATTGTACTGTGGTAGCTTATGGCCATACCACCATGAATAAGCCCAATCTCGTCTGATCTTGGATGCCTAGCAGGATAGGGCCTGGTTAGTACTTAGATGGGAGACCACCTGGGAATACCAGGTGCTGTAAGCCTTTATTTTTCAAGAATACGTAATCAATAAAGGATCATTAATAAATACTACCTTACATTGTGCTGTGATAGCTTGCTGCCATACCAGCCTGAAAGATGCCCAATCTTGTATGATCTTGGAAGCCAAGAACGATAGGGCTTGTTTAGTAAAGGCATTGGAGACCGCCTGGGAATACCGGGTAATGTAAGCTTTTAATTTTCCAAAAATACATACTCCATAGATGATCATTAATAAATTCTGCCTTACATTGTACTGTGGTAGACTACGGCCATACCACCCTGAATAAGCCCAATCTCGTCTGATCTTGGAAGCCAAGCAGGAAAGGGCCTGGTTAGTAATTGGATGGGAGACCAACTGGGAATACCAGGTGCTGTAAGCCTATATTTTTCAAGAATACATAATCAATATAGGATCATTAATAACTACTACCTTACATTGTCTTGTGATAGCTTGCGGCCATACCAGCCTGAAAGATGCCCAATATTGTATGATCTTGGAAGCCAAGCAAAAAAGGGCTTGGTTAGTAAAGGCATTGGAGACCGCCTGGGAATACCGGGTAATGTAAGCTTTTATTTTTCTAGAACACACAATCAATAAAAGATCATTAATAAATACTACCTTACATTGTGCTGTGATAGCTTGCGGCCATACCAGCCTGAAAGATGCCCAATATTGTATGATCTTGAGAGCCAAGCAATAAAGGGCTTGGTTAGTAAAGGCATTGGAGACCGCCTGGGAATACCGGGTATTGTAAGCTTTTAATTTTCCAAAACTACATACTCCATAGATGATCATTAATAAATACTACCTTACATTGTACTGTGGTAGCTTACGGCCATACCACCCTGAATTAGCCCAATCTCATCTGATCTTGGAAGCCAAGCAGGATAGGGCCTGGTTAGTACTTGGATGGGAGACCACCTGGGAATACCAGGTGCTGTAAGCCTTTATTTTTCAAGAATACATAATCAATAAAGGATCATTAATAAATACTACCTTACATTGTCCTGTGATAGCTTGCGGCCATACCAGCCTGAAAGATGCCCAATCTTGTATGATCTTGAGAGCCAAGCAATAAAGGGCTTGGTTAGTAAAGGCATTGGATACCGCCTAGGAATACCGGGTATTGTAAGCTTTTAATTTTCCAAAAATACATACTCCATAGATGTTCATTAATAAAAACTACCTTACATTGTACTGTGGTAGCTTATGGCCATACCAGCCTGAAAGATGCCCAATCTTGTATGATCTTGGAAGCCAAGCAGGATAGAGCCTGGTTAGTACTTGAATGGGAGACCAATTGGGAATACCAGGTGCTGTAAGCTTTTATTTTTCTAGAATACATAATCAAACAAAGGATCATTAATAAATACTACCTTACATTGTCCTGTGATAACTTGCGGCCATACCAGCCTGAAAGATGCCCAATCTTGTATGATCTTGGAAGCCAAGAACGATAGGGCTTGTTTAGTAAAGGCATTGGAGACCGCCTGGGAATACCGGGTAATGTAAGCTTTGAATTTTCCAAAAATAAATACTCCATAGAAGATCATTAATAAATTCTGCCTTACATTGTACAGTGGTAGCTTACGGCCATACCACACTGAATAAGCCCAATCTCGTATGATCTTGGATGCCAAGCAGGATAGGGCCTGGTTAGTACTTGGATGGGAGACCACCTGGGAATACCAGATGCTGTAAGCTTTCATTTTTCTATCATACATAATCAATAAAGGATCATAAATAAATACTACCTTACATTGTCCTTTGATAGCTTGCGGCCATACCAGCCTGAAAGATGCCCAATCTTGTATGATCTTGGAAGCCAAGCAATAAAGGGCTTGGTTAGTAAAGGCATTGGAGACCAACTGGGAATACCAGGTGCTGTAAGCCTTTATTTTTCAAGAATACATAATCAATAAAGGATCATTAATTAATACTACCTTACATTGTGCTGTGGTAGCTTAAGGCCATACCACCCTGAATAAGCCCAATCTCGTCTGATCTTGGAAGCCAAACAGGATAGGGCCTGGTTAGTACCTGGATGGGAGACCATCTGGGAATACCATGTGCTGTAAGCTTTTTTTTTTCAAGAATTCATAATCAATAAAGGATCATTAATAAATACTACCTTACATTGTGCTGTGGTAGCTTGCGGCCATACCAGCCTGAAAGATGCCCAATCTTGTATGATCTTGAGAGCCAAGCAATAAAGGGCTTGGTTAGTAAAGGCATTGGAGACCGCCTGGGAATACCGGGTAATGTAAGCCTTTATTTTTCAAGAATACGTAATCAATAAAGGATCATTAATAAATACTACCTTACATTGTGCTGTGATAGCTTGCGGCTATACCAGCCTGAAAGATGCCCAATCTTGTATGATCTTGGAAGCCAAGCAGGATAGGGCCTGGTTAGTACTTGGATGGGAGACCACCTGGGAATACCAGGTGCTGTAAGCTTTTATTTTTCAAGAATACATAATCAATAAAGGATCATTTATAAATACTACCTTGAATTGTGCTGTGATAGCTTACGGACATACCACCCTGAATAAGCCCAATCTCGTCTGATCTTGGAAGCCAAGCAGGAAAGGGGCTGGTTAGTACTTGGATGGGAGACCACCTGGGAATACCAGGTGCTGTAAGCCTTTATTTTTCAAGAATACGTAATCAATAAAGGATCATTAATAAATACTACCTTACATTGTCCTGTGATAGCTTGCGGCCATACCAGCCTGAAAGATGCCCAATCTTGTATGATCTTGGAAGCCAAGAACGATAGGGCTTGTTTAGTAAAGGCATTGGAGACCGCCTGGGAATACCGGGTAATGCAAGTTTTAATTTTCCAGAAATACATACACCATACATGATCATTAATAAATTCTGCCTTACATTGTCCTGTGGTAGCTTACGGCCATACCACCCTGAATTAGCCCAATCTCATCTGATCTTGGAAGCCAAGCAGGATAGGGCCTGGTTAGTACTTGGATGGGAGACCACCTGGGAATACCAGGTGCTGTAAGCCTTTATTTTTCAAGAATACATAATCAATAAAGGATCATTAATAAATACTACCTTACATTGTGCTGTGGTAGCTTGCGGCCATACCAGCCTGAAAGATGCCCAATCTTGTATGATCTTGAGAGCCAAGCAATAAAGGGCTTGGTTAGTAAAGGCATTGGAGACCGCCTGGGAATACCGGGTAATGTAAGCCTTTATTTTTCAAGAATACGTAATCAATAAAGGATCATTAATAAATACTACCTTACATTGTGCTGTGATAGCTTGCGGCTATACCAGCCTGAAAGATGCCCAATCTTGTATGATCTTGGAAGCCAAGCAGGATAGGGCCTGGTTAGTACTTGGATGGGAGACCACCTGGGAATACCAGGTGCTGTAAGCTTTTATTTTTCAAGAATACATAATCAATAAAGGATCATTTATAAATACTACCTTGAATTGTGCTGTGATAGCTTACGGACATACCACCCTGAATAAGCCCAATCTCGTCTGATCTTGGAAGCCAAGCAGGAAAGGGGCTGGTTAGTACTTGGATGGGAGACCACCTGGGAATACCAGGTGCTGTAAGCCTTTATTTTTCAAGAATACGTAATCAATAAAGGATCATTAATAAATACTACCTTACATTGTCCTGTGATAGCTTGCGGCCATACCAGCC
>JBBDHG010000259.1:250000-255000 GCA_037951165.1 Lophius americanus | reverse complement strand
TGCTGTAAGCTTTTAATTTTGTATAACACACAATCAATAAAAGATCATTAATAAATACTACCTTACATTGTACTGTGGTAGGTTACGGCCATACCACCCTGAATAAGCCCAATCTCGTCTGATCTTGGAAGCCAAGAACGATAGGGCTTGTTTAGTAAAGGCATTGGAGACCACCTGGGAATACCAGGTGCTGTAAGCCTTTATTTTTCAAGAATACATAATCAATAAAGGATCATTAATTAATACTACCTTACATTGTGCTGTGGTAGTTTAAGGCCATACCACCCTGAATAAGCCCAATCTCGTCTGATCTTGGAAGCCAAACAGGATAGGGCCTGGTTAGTACTTGGATGGGAGACCACCTTGGAATACCAGGTGCTGTAAGCATTTATTTTTCTGTAATAAAAAAACAATAAAGGATCATTAATAAATACTACCTTACATTGTACTGTGGTAGGTTACGGCCATACCACCCTGAATAAGCCCAATCTCGTCTGATCTTGGAAGCCAAGAAGGATAGGGCCTGGTTAGTACTTGGATGGGAGACCACCTGGGAATACCAGGTGCTGTAAGCCTTTATTTTTCAAGAATACATAATCAATAAAGGATCATTAATTAATTCTACCTTACATTGTGCTGTGGTAGCTTAAGGCCATACCAACCTGAATAAGCCCAATCTTGTATGATCTTGGAAGCCAAGCAGAATAGGGCCTGGTTAGTACTTGAATGGGAGATCACCTGGGAATACCAGGTGCTGTAAGCTTTTATTTTTCAAGAATACATAATCAATAAAGGATCATTAATATATACTACCTTACATTGTCCTGTGATAGCTTGCGGCCATACCAGCCTGAAAGATGCCCAATCTTGTATGATGTTGGAAGCTAAGCAATAAAGGGCTTGGTTAGTAAAGGCATTGGAGACCGCCTGGGAATACCGGGTAATGTAAGCTTTTAATTTTCCAAAAATACATACTCCATAGATGATCATTAATAAATACTACCTTACATTGTCCTGTGATAGCTTGCGGCCATACCAGCCTGAAAGATGCCCAATCTTGTATGATCTTGGAAGCCAAGCAATAAAGGGCTTGGTTAGTAAAGGTATTGGAGACCGCCTGGGAATACCGGGTAATGTAAGCCTTTATTTTTCAAGAATACATAATCAATAAAGGATCATTAATAAATACTACCTTACATTGTACTGTGGTAGCTTACGGCCATACCACCCTGAAAGATGCCCAATCTTGTATGATCTTGGAAGCCAAGCAGAATAGGGCCTGGTTAGTACTTGAATGGGAGACCACCTGGGAATACCAGGTGCTGTAAGCTTTTATTTTTCAAGAATACATAATCAATAAAGGATCATTAATAAATACTACCTTGAATTGTGCTGTGATAGCTTGCGGCCATACCAGCCTGAAAGATGCCCAATCTTCTATGATCTTGGAAGCCAAGCAATAAAGGGCTTGTTTAGTAAAGGCATTGGAGACCGCCTGGGAATACCGGGTAATGTAAGCTTTTAATTTTCCAAAAATACATACTCCATAGATGATCATTAATAAATTCTGCCTTACATTGTACTGTGATAGCTTACGGCCATACCACCCTGAATAAGCCCAATCTCATCTGATCTTGGAAGCCAAGCAGGATAGGGCCTGGTTAGTACTTGGATGGGAGACCACCTAGGAATACCAGGTGCTGTAAGCTTTTTTTTTTTCAAGAATTCATAATCAATAAAGGAACATTAATAAATACTACCTTACATTGTCCTGTGATAGCTTGCGGCCATACCAGCCTGAAAGATGCCCAATCTTGTATGATCTTGGAAGCCAAGCAATAAAGGGCTTGGTTATCAAAGGCATTGGAGACCGCCTGGGAATACCGGGTAAAGTAAGCCTTTATTTTTCAAAAATACATACTCCATAGATGATCATTAATAAATTCTGCCTTACATTGTACAGTGGTAGCTTACGGCCATACCACCCTGAATAAGCCCAATCTCATCTGATCTTGGAAGCCAAGCAGGATAGGGCCTGGTTAGTACTTGGATGGGAGACCACCTGGGAATACCAGGTGCTGTAAGCGTTTATTTTTCTGTAATAAAAAAACAATAAAGGAACATTAATAAATACTACCTTACATTGTCCTGTGATAGCTTGCGGCCATACCAGCCTGAAAGATGCCCAATCTTGTATGATCTTGGAAGCCAAGCAGGATAGGGCCTGGTTAGTACTTGGATGGGAGACCACCTGGGAATACCAGGTGCTGTAAGCTTTTATTTTTCTCGAACACACAATCAATAAAATATCATTAATAAATACTACCTTACATTGTCCTGTGATAGCTTGCGGCCATACCAGCTTGAAAGATGCCCAATCTTCTATGATCTTGGAAGCCAAGCAATAAAGGGCTTGTTTAGTAAAGGCATTGGAGACCACCTGGGAATACCGGGTATTGCAAGCTTTTAATTTTCCAAAAATACATATTCCATAGATGATCATTAATAAATTCTGCCTTACATTGTACTGTGGTAGCTTACGGCCATACCACCCTGAATAAGCCCAATCCCGTCTGATCTTGGAAGCCAAGCAGGATAGGGCCTGGTTAGTACTTGGATGGGAGACCACCTGGGAATACCAGGTGCTATAAGCCTTTATTTTTCAAGAATACATAATCAATAAAGGATCATTAATAAATACTACCTTACATTGTCCTGTGATAGCTTGCGGCCATACCACCCTGAAAGATGCCCAATCTTGTATGATCTTGGAAGCCAATCAGGATAGGGCCTGGTTAGTACTTGAATGGGAGACCACCTGGGAATACCAGGTGCTGTAAGCTTTTATTTTTCAAGAATACATAATCAATAAAGGATCATTAATAAATACTACCTTACATTGTCCTGTGACAGCTTGCGGCCATACCAGCCTGAAAGATCCCCAGTCTTGTATGATCTTGGAAGCCAAGCAGGATTGGGCCTGGTTAGTACTTGGATGGGAGACCACCTGGGAATACCAGGTGATGTAAGCCTTTATTTTTCAAGAATACATAATCAATAAAGGATCATTAATAAATATTACCTTACATTGTGCTGTGATAGCTTGCAGCCATACCAGCCTGAAAGATGCCCAATCTTGTATGATCTTGGAAGCCAAGAACGATAGGGCTTGTTTAGTAAAGGCATTGGAGACCACCTGGGAATACCAGGTGCTGTAAGCCTTTATTTTTCAAGAATACATAATCAATAAAGGATCATTAATTAATACTACCTTACATTGTGCTGTGGTAGCTTAAGGCCATACCACCCTGAATAAGCCCAATCTCGTCTGATCTTGGAAGCCAAACAGGATAGGGTCTGGTTAGTACTTGGATGGGAGACCACCTTGGAATACCAGGTGCTGTAAGCGTTTATTTTTCTGTAATAAAAAAACAATAAAGGATCATTAATAAATACTACCTTACATTGTGCTGTGATAGCTTGCGGCCATACCAGCCTGAAAGATGCCCAATCTTGTATGATCTTGGAAGCCAAGCAATAAAGGGCTTGTTAAGTAAAGGCATTGGAGACCGCCTGGGAATACCGGGTATTGTAAGCTTTTAATTTTCCAAAAATACATACTCCATAGATGATCATTAATAACTACTACCTTACATTGTGCTGTGATAGCTTGCGGCCATACCAGCCTGAAAGATGCCCAATCTTGTATGATCTTGGAAGCCAAGCAGGATAGGGCCTGGTTAGTACTTGGATGGGAGACCACCTGGGAATACCAGGTGCTGTAAGCTTTTAATTTTCCAAAAATACATACTCCATAGATGATCATTAATAAATACTACCTTACATTGTAATGTGGTAGCTTACGGCCATACCACCCTGAATAAGCCCAATCTGGTCTGATATTGGAAGCCAAGCAGGATAGGACCTGGTTAGTACTTGGATGGGAGACCACCTGGGAATACCAGGTGCTGTAAGCTTTTATTTTTCTCGAACACACAATCAATAAAATATCATTAATAAATACTACCTTACATTGTCCTGTGATAGCTTGCGGCCATACCAGCTTGAAAGATGCCCAATCTTCTATGATCTTGGAAGCCAAGCAATAAAGGGCTTGTTTAGTAAAGGCATTTGAGACCACCTGGGAATACCGGGTATTGCAAGCTTTTAATTTTCCAAAAATACATACTCCATAGATGATCATTAATAAATTCTGCCTTACATTATACTGTGGTAGCTTACGGCCATACCACCCTGAATAAGCCCAATCCCGTCTGATCTTGGAAGCCAAGCAGGATAGGGCCTGGTTAGTACTTGGATGGGAGACCACCTGGGAATACCAGGTGCTATAAGCCTTTATTTTTCAAGAATACATAATCAATAAAGGATCATTAATAAATACTACCTTACATTGTCCTGTGATAGCTTGCGGCCATACCACCCTGAAAGATGCCCAATCTTGTATGATCTTGGAAGCCAATCAGGATAGGGCCTGGTTAGTACTTGAATGGGAGACCACCTGGGAATTCCAGGTGCTGTAAGCTTTTATTTTTCAAGAATACATAACCAATAAAGGATCATTCATAAATACTACCTTACATTGTGCTGTGATAGCTTGCGGCCATACCAGCCTGAAAGATGCCCAATCTTGTATGATCTTGGAAGCCAAGCAATAAAGGGCTTGTTTAGTAAAGGCATTGGAGACCGCCTGGGAATACCGGATAATGTAAGCTTTTAATTTTCCAAAAATACATACTCCATAGATGATCATTAATAAATTCTGCCTTACATTGTACTGTGGTAGCTTACGGCCATACCACCCTGAATAAGCCCAATCCCGTCTGGTCTTGGAAGCCAAGCAGGATAGGGCCTGGTTAGTACTTGGATGGGAGACCACCTGGGAATACCAGGTGCTGTAATACTTTATTTTTCAAGAATACGTAATCAATAAAGGATCATTAATAAATACTACCTTACATTGTGCTGTGATAGCCTGCGGC
>JBBDHG010000259.1:192500-247500 GCA_037951165.1 Lophius americanus | reverse complement strand
CCAAGCAGGATAGGGCCTGGCTAGTACTTGGATGGGAGACCACCTGGGAATACCAGGTGCTGTAAGCTTTTATTTTTCAAGAATACATAATCAATAAAGGATCATTAATAAATACTACCTTACATTGTGCTGTGATAGCTTGCGGCCATACCAGCCTGAAAGATGCCCAATCTTGTATGATCTTGGAAGCCAACAAAATAAAGGGCTTGGTTAGTAAAGGCATTGGAAACCGCCTGGGAATACCGGGTATTGTAAACTTTTAATTTTCCAAAAATACATACTCCATAGATGATCATTAATAAATACTACCTCACATTGTACTGTGGTAGCTTACGGCCATACCACCCTGAATAAGCCCAATCTCGTCTGATCTTGGAAGCCAAGCAGGATAGGGCCTGGTTAGTACTTGGATGGGAGACCACCTGGGAGTACCAGGTGCTGTAAGCTTTTATTTTTGTAGAACACACAATCAATAAAGGATCATTAATAAATACTACCTTACATTGTGCTGTGGTAGCATGCGGCCATACCAACCTGAAAGATGCCCAATCTTGTATGATCTTAGAAGCCAAGCAATAAAGGGCTTGTTTAGTAAAGGCATTGGAGACCGCCTGGGAATACCGGGTAATGTAAGCCTTTATTTTTCAAGAATACATATTCAATAAAAGATCATTAATAAATACTACCTTACATTGTACAGTGGTAGCTTACGGCCATACCACCCTGAATAAGCCCAATCTCGTCTGATCTTGGAAGCCAAGCAGGAAAGGGCCTGGTTAGTACTTGGATGGGAGACCAACTGGGAATACCAGGTGCTGTAAGCCTTTATTTTTCAAGAATACATAATCAATAAAGGATCATTAACAAATACTACCTTACAATGTCCTGTGATAGCTTGCGGCCATACCAGCCTGAAAGATGCCCAATCTTCTATGATCTTGGAAGCCAAGCAATAAACGGCTTGTTTAGTAAAGGCATTGGAGACCGCCTGGGAATACCGGGTAATGTAAGCTTTTAATTTTCCAAAAATACATACTCCATAGATGATCATTAATAAATTCTGCCTTACATTGTACTGTGGTAGCTTACGGCCATACCACCCTGAATAATCCTGATCTCGTCTGATCTTGGAAGCCAAGCAGGATAGGGCCTGGCTAGTACTTGGATGGGAGACCACCTGGGAATACCAGGTGCTGTAAGCTTTTATTTTTCTAGAATACGTAATCAATAAAGCATCATTAATAAATACTACCTTACATTGTGCTGTGATAGCTTGCGGCCATACCAGCCTGAAAGATGTATGATCTTGGAAGCCAAACAATAAAGGGCTTGGTTATTAAAGGCATTGGAGACCGCCTGGGAATACCGGGTAATGTAAGCTTTTAATTTTCCAAAAATACATACTCCATAGATGATCATTAATAAATTCTGCCTTACATTGTCCTGTGATAGCTTACGGCCATACCACCCTGAATAAGCCCAATCTTGTATGATCTTGGAAGCCAAGCAGGATAGGGCCTGGTTAGTACTTAGATGGGAGACCACCTTGGAATACCAGGTGCTGTAAGCCTTTATTTTTCAAGAATACATAATCAATAAAGGATCATTAATAAATACTACCTTACATTGTCCTGTGATAGCTTGCGGCCATACCAGCCTGAAAGATGCCCAATCTTGTATGATCTTGGAAGCCAAGCAGGATAGGGCCAGGATAGTACTTGAATGGGAGACCACCTGGGAATACCAGGTGCTGTAAGTTTTATTTTTCAAGAATACATAATCAATAAAGGATCATTACTAAATACTACCTTACATTGTGCTGTGATAGCTTGCGGCCATACCAGCCTGAAAGATGTCCAATCTTGTGTGATCTATGAAGCCAAGAACGATAGGGCTTGTTTAGTAAAGGCATTGGAGACCGCCTGGGAATACCGGGTAATGTAAGCTTTTAATTTTCCAAAAATACATACTCCATAGATGATCATTAATAAATTCGGCCTTACATTGTACTGTTTTAGCTTACGGCCATACCACCCTGAATAAGCCCTATCTCGTCTGATCTTGGAAGCCAAGCAGGATAGGGCCTGGCTAGTACTTGGATGGGAGACCACCTGGGAATACCAGGTGCTGTAAGCTTTTATTTTTCTAGAATACATAATCAATAAAGGATCATTAATAAATACTACCTTACAGTGTGCTGTGGTAGCTTGCGGCCATACCAGCCTGAAAGATGCCCAATCTTGTATGATCTTGGAAGCCAAGCAATGAAGGGCTTGTTTAGTAAAGGCATTGGAGACCGCCTGGGAATACCGGGTAATGTAAGCTTTTAATTTTCCAAAAATACATACTCCATAGATGATCATTAATAAATACTACCTTACATTGTACTGTGATAGCTTACGGCCATACCACCCAGAATAAGCCCAATCACGTCTGATCTTGGAAGCCAAGCAGGATAGGGCCTGGTTAGTACTTGGATTGGAGACCACCTGCGAATACCAGGTGCTGTAAGCTTTTATTTTTCAAGAATACATTATCAATAAAGGATCATTAATAAATACTACCTTACATTGTGCTGTGATAGCTTGCGGCCATACCAGCCTGAAAGATGCCCAATCTTGTATGATCTTGGAAGCCAAGAACGATAGGGCTTGTTTAGTAAAGGCATTGGAGACCGCCTGGGAATACCGGGTAATGTAAGCTTTTAATTTTCCAAAAATACATACTGCATAGATGATCATTAACAAATTCTGCCTTACATTGTACTGTGGTAGCTTACGGCCATACCACCCTGAATAAGCCCAATCTCGTCTGATCTTGGATGCCAAGCAGGATAGGGCCTGGTTAGTACTTGGATGGGAGACCACCTGGGAATACCAGGTGCTTTAAACTTTTATTTTTCAAGAATACATAATCAATAAAGGATCATTAATAAATACTACCTTACATTGTACTTTGGTAGCTTACGGCCATACCACCCTGAATAAGCCCGATCTCGTCTGATCTTGGAAGCCAAGCAGTATAGGGCCTGGCTAGTACTTGGATGGGAGACCACCTGGGAATACCAGGTGCTGTAAGCCTTTATTTTTCAAGAATACGTAATCAATAAAGCATCATTAATAAATACTACCTTACATTGTGCTGTGATAGCTTGCGGCTATACCAGCCTGAAAGATGTATGATCTTGGAAGCCAAACAATAAAGGGCTTGGTTATTAAAGGCATTGGAGACCGCCTGGGAATACCGGGTAATGTAAGCTTTTAATTTTCCAAAAATACATACTCCATAGATGATCATTAATAAATACTGCCTTACATTGTCCTGTGATAGCTTACGGCCATACCACCCTGAATAAGCCCAATCTTGTATGATCTTGGAAGCCAAGCAGGATAGGGCCTGGTTAGTACTTAGATGGGAGACCACCTTGGAATACCAGGTGCTGTAAGCCTTTATTTTTCAAGAATACATAATCAATAAAGGATCATTAATAAATACTACCTTACATTGTCCTGTGATAGCTTGCGGCCATACCAGCCTGAAAGATGCCCAATCTTGTATGATCTTGGAAGCCAAGCAGGATAGGGCCAGGTTAGTACTTGAATGGGAGACCACCTGGGAATACCAGGTGCTGTAAGCTTTTATTTTTCAAGAATACATAATCAATAAAGGATCATTAATAAATACTACCTTACATTGTGCTGTGATAGCTTGCGGCCATACCAGCCTGAAAGATGTCCAATCTTGTGTGATCTATGAAGCCAAGAACGATAGGGCTTGTTTAGTAAAGGCATTGGAGACCGCCTGGGAATACCGGGTAATGTAAGCTTTTAATTTTCCAAAAATACATACTCCATAGATGATCATTAATAAATTCGGCCTTACATTGTACTGTTTTAGCTTACGGCCATACCACCCTGAATAAGCCCAGTCTCGTCTGATCTTGGAAGCCAAGCAGGATAGGGCCTGGTTAGTACTTGGATGGGAGACCACCTAGGAATACCATGTGCTGTAAGCTTTTTTTTTTCAAGAATTCATGTTCAATAAAGGATCATTAATAAATACTACCTTACATTGTAGTTTGGTAGCTTACGGCCATACCACCCTGAATAAGCCCTATCTCGTCTGATCTTGGAAGCCAAGCAGGATAGGGCCTGGCTAGTACTTGGATGGGAGACCACCTGGGAATACCAGGTGCTGTAAGCTTTTATTTTTCTAGAATACATAATCAATAAAGGATCATTAATAAATACTACCTTACAGTGTGCTGTGGTAGCTTGCGGCCATACCAGCCTGAAAGATGCCCAATCTTGTATGATCTTGGAAGCCAAGCAATGAAGGGCTTGTTTAGTAAAGGCATTGGAGACCGCCTGGGAATACCGGGTGATGTAAGCTTTTAATTTTCCAAAAATACATACTCCATAGATGATCATTAATAAATACTACCTTACATTGTACTGTGAAAGCTTACGGCCATACCACCCTGAATAAGCCCAATCACGTCTGATCTTGGAAGCCAAGCAGGATAGGGCCTGGTTAGTACTTGGATTGGAGACCACCTGCGAATACCAGGTGCTGTAAGCTTTTATTTTTCAAGAATACATTATCAATAAAGGATCATTAATAAATACTACCTTACATTGTGCTGTGATAGCTTACGGCCATACCAGCCTGAAAGATGCCCAATCTTGTATGATCTTGGAAGCCAAGCAGGATAGGGCCTGGTTATGACTTGAATGGGAGACCACCTAGGAATACCAGGTGCTGTAAGCTTTTATTTTTCAAGAATACATAATCAATAAAGGATCATTAATAAATACTACCTTACATTGTGCTGTGATAGCTTGCGGCCATACCAGCCTGAAAGATGCCCAATCTTGTATGATCTTGGAAGCCAAGAACGATAGGGCTTGTTTAGTAAAGGCATTGGAGACCGCCTGGGAATACCGGGTAATGTAAGCTTTTAATTTTCCAAAAATACATACTCCATAGATGATCATTAATAAATTCTGCCTTACATTGTACTGTGGTAGCTTACGGCCATACCACCCTGAATAAGCCCAATCTCGTCTGATCTTGGATGCCAAGCGGGATAGGGCCTGGTTAGTACTTGGATGGGAAACCACCTGGGAATACCAGGTGCTTTAAACTTTTATTTTTCAAGAATACATAATCAATAAAGGATCATTAATAAATACTACCTTACATTGTACTTTGGTAGCTTACGGCCATACCACCCTGAATAAGCCCGATCTCGTCTGATCTTGGAAGCCAAGCAGGATAGGGCCTGGCTAGTACTTGGATGGGAGACCACCTGGGAATACCAGGTGCTGTAAGCTTTTATTTTTCAAGAATACATAATCAATATAGGATCATTAATAAATACTACCTTACATTGTGCTGTGATAGCTTGCGGCCATACCAGCCTGAAAGATGCCCAATCTTGTATGATCTTGGAAGCCAACAAAATAAAGGGCTTGGTTAGTAAAGGCATTGGAGACCGCCTGGGAATACCGGGTATTGTAAACTTTTAATTTTCCAAAAATACATACTCCATAGATGATCATTAATAAATACTACCTCACATTGTACTGTGGTAGCTTACGGCCATACCACCCTGAATAAGCCCAATCTCGTCTGATCTTGGAAGCCAAGCAGGATAGGGCCTGGTTAGTACTTGGATGGGAGACCACCTGGGAATACCAGGTGCTTTAAACTTTTATTTTTCAAGAATACATAATCAATAAAGGATCATTAATAAATACTACCTTACATTGTACTTTGGTAGCTTACGGCCATACCACCCTGAATAAGCCCGATCTCGTCTGATCTTGGAAGCCAAGCAGTATAGGGCCTGGCTAGTACTTGGATGGGAGACCACCTGGGAATACCAGGTGCTGTAAGCCTTTATTTTTCAAGAATACATAATCAATAAAGGATCATTAATAAATACTACCTTACATTGTGCTGTGATAGCTTGCGGCCATACCAGCCTGAAAGATGCCCAATCTTGTATGATCTTGGAAGCCAACAAAATAAAGGGCTTGGTTAGTAAAGGCATTGGAGACCGCCTGGGAATACCGGGTATTGTAAACTTTTAATTTTCCAAAAATACATACTCCATAGATGATCATTAATAAATACTACCTCACATTGTACTGTGGTAGCTTACGGCCATACCACCCTGAATAAGCCCAATCTCGTCTGATCTTGGAAGCCAAGCAGGATAGGGCCTGGTTAGTACTTGGATGGGAGACCACCTGGGAATACCAGGTACTCTAAGCTTTTATTTTTGTAGAACACACAATCAATAAAGGATCATTAATAAATACTACCTTACATTGTGCTGTGGTAGCATGCGGCCATACCAATCTGAAAGATGCCCAATCTTGTATGATCTTGGAAGCCAAGCAATAAAGGGCTTGTTTAGTAAAGGCATTGGAGACCGCCTGGGAATACCGGGTAATGTAAGCCTTTATCTTTCAAGAATACATATTCAATAAAAGATCATTAATAAATAATACCTTACATTGTACAGTGGTAGCTTACGGCCATACCACCCTGAATAAGCCCAATCTCGTCTGATCTTGGAAGCCAAGCAGGAAAGGGCCTGGTTAGTACTTGGATGGGAGACCAACTGGGAATACCAGGTGCTGTAAGCCTTTATTTTTCAAGAATACATAATCAATAAAGGATCATTAACAAATACTACCTTACATTGTCCTGTGATAGCTTGCGGCCATACCAGCCTGAAAGATGCCTAATCTTCTATGATCTTGGAAGCCAAGCAATAAACGGCTTGTTTAGTAAAGGCATTGGAGACCGCCTGGGAATACCGGGTAATGTAAGCTTTTAATTTTCCAAAAATACACACTCCATAGATGATCATTAATAAATTCTGCCTTACATTGTACTGTGGTAGCTTACGGCCATACCACCCTGAATAAGCCCAATCTCGTCTGATCTTGGAAGCCAAGCAGGAAAGGGCCTGGTTAGTACTTGGATGGGAGACCACCTGGGAATACCAGGTGCTGTAAGCTTTTATTTTTCTAGAATACATAATCAATAAAGGATCATTAATAAATACTACCTTACATTGTGCTGTGATAGCTTGCGGCCATACCAGCCTGAAAGATGCCCAATCTTCTATGATCTTGGAAGCCAAGCAATAAAGGGCTTGTTTAGTAAAGGCATTTGAGACCGTCTGGGAATACCGGGTAATGTAAGCCTTTATTTTTCAAGAATACATAATCAATAAAGGATCATTAATAAATACTACCTTACATTGTACTGTGGTAGCTTGCGGCCATACCACCCTGAATAAGCCCAATCTCGTCTGATCTTGGATGCCAAGCAGGATAGGGCCTGGTTAGTACTTATATGGGAGACCACCTGGGAATACCAGGTGCTGTAAGCCTTTATTTTTCAAGAATACATAATCAATAAAGGATCATTAATAAATACTACCTTACATTGTCCTGTGATAGCTTGCGGCCATACCAGCCTGAAAGATGCCCAATCTTCTATGATCTTGGAAGCCAAGCAATAAAGGGCTTGTTTAGTAAAGGCATTGGAGACCGCCTGGGAATACCGGGTAATGTAAGCCTTTATTTTTCAAGAATACATAATCAATAAAGGATCATTAATAAATACTACCTTACATTGTACTGTGGTAGCTTGCGGCCATACCACCCTGAATAAGCCCAATCTCGTCTGATCTTGGATGCCAAGCAGGATAGGGCCTGGTTAGTACTTATATGGGAGACCACCTGGGAATACCAGGTGCTGTAAGCCTTTATTTTTCAAGAATACATAATCAATAAAGGATCATTAATAAATACTACCTTACATTGTCCTGTGATAGCTTGCGGCCATACCAGCCTGAAAGATGCCCAATCTTCTATGATCTTGGAAGCCAAGCAATAAAGGGCTTGTTTAGTAAAGGCATTTGAGACCGTCTGGGAATACCGGGTAATGTAAGCTTTTCATTTTCCAAAAATACATACTCCATAGATGTTCATTAATAAATACTACCTTACATTGTACTGTGGTAGCTTACGGCCATACCACCCTGAATAAGCCCAATCTCGTCTGATCTTGGAAGCCAAGCAGGATAGGGCCTGGTTAGTACTTGGATGGGAGACCACCTGGGAATACCAGGTGCTGTAAGCCTTTATTTTTCAAGAATACATAATCAATAAAGGAACATTAAGAAATACTACCTTACATTGTACTGTGGTAGCTTACGGCCATACCACCCTGAATAAGCCCAATCTCGTCTGATCTTGGAAGCCAAGCAGGATAGGGCCTGGTTAGTACTTGGATGGGAAACCACCTGGGAATACCAGGTGCTGTAAGCCTTTATTTTTCAAGAATACATAATCAATAAAGGATCATTAATAAATACTACCTTACATTGTCCTGTGATAGCTTGCGGCCATACCAACCTGAAAGATGCCCAATCTTCTATGATCTTGGAAGCCAAGCAATAAAGGGCTTGGTTAGTAAAGGCATTGGAGACCGCCTGGGAATACTGGGTAATGTAAGCTTTTAATTTTCCAAAAATACATACTCCATAGATGATCATTAATAAATACTACCTTACATTGTACTGTGGTAGCTTACGGCCATACCACCCTGAATAAGCCCAATCTCGTCTGATCTTGGAAGCCAAGCAGGAAAGGGCATGGTTAGTACTTGGATGGGAGACCACCTGGGAATACCGGGTAATGTAAGCTTTTAATTTTCCAAAAATACATACTCCACAGATGATCATTAATACATTCTGCCTTACATTGTACTGTGGTAGCTTACGGCCATACCACCCTGAATATGCCCAATCTCGTCTGATCTTGGAAGCCAAACAATAAAGGGCTTGGTTAGTAAAGACATTGGAGACCGCCTGGGAATACCGGGTAATGTAAGCCTTTATTTTCCAAGAATTCATAATCAATAAAGGAACATTAATAAATACTACCTTACATTGTACTGTGATAGCTTGCGGCCATACCACCCTGAATTAACCCAATCTCGTCTCATCTTGGAAGCCAAGCAGGATAGGGCCTGGTTAGTACTTGGATGGGGGACCACCTGGGAATACCAGGTGCTGTAAGCTTTTTTTTTCAAGAATTCATAATCAATAAAGGAACATTAATAAATACTACCTTACATTGTCCTGTGATAGCTTGCGGCCATACCAGCCTGAAAGATGCCCAATCTCGTCTGATCTTGGATGCCAAGCAGGATAGGGCCTGGTTAGTACTTGGATGGGGGACCTCCTGGGAATACCAGGTGCTGTAAGCTTTTATTTTTCAAGAATACATAATCAATAAAGGATCATTAATAAATACTACCTTACATTGTGCTGTGATAGCTTGCGGCCATACCAGCCTGAAAGATGCCCAATCTTGTATGATCTTGGAAGCCAAGAACGATAGGGCTTGTTTAGTAAAGGCATTGGAGACCGCCTGGGAATACCGGGTAATGTAAGCTTTTAATTTTCCAAAAATACATACTGCATAGATGATCATTAATAAATTCTGCCTTACATTGTACTGTGGTAGCTTACGGCCATACCACCCTGAATAAGCCCGATCTCGTCTGATCTTGGAAGCCAAGCAGTATAGGGCCTGGCTAGTACTTGGATGGGAGACCACCTGGGAATACCAGGTGCTGTAAGCTTTTATTTTTCAAGAATACATAATCAATAAAGGATCATTAATAAATACTACCTTACATTGTGCTGTGATAGCTTGCGGCCATACCACCCTGAATAAGCCCAATCTCGTCTGATCTTGGAAGCCAAGCAGGATAGGGCCTGGCTAGTACTTGGATGGGAGACCACCTGGGAATACCAGGTGCTGTAAGCCTTTATTTCTCAAGAATATATAATCAATAAAGCATCATTAATAAATACTACCTTACATTGTGCTGTGATAGCTTGCGGCCATACCAGCCTGAAAGATGCATAATCTTGTATGATCTTGGAAGCCAAGCAATAAAGGGCTTGGTTATTAAAGGCATTGGAGACCGCCTGGGAATACCGGGTATTGTAAGCTTTTAATTTTCCAAAAATACATACTCCATAGATGTTCATTAATAAATACTACCTTACATTGTCCTGTGATAGCTTGCGGCCATACCAGCCTGAAAGATGCCCAATCTTGTATGATCTTGGAGGCCAAGCAGAATTGGGCCTGGTTAGTACTTGGATGGGAGACCACCTGGGAATACCAGGTGCTGTAAGCCTTTATTTCTCAAGAATACGTAATCAATAAAGGATCATTAATAAATACTACCTTACATTGTGCTGTGATAGCTTGCGGCCAGACCAGCCTGAAAGATGCCCAATCTTGTATGATCTTGGAAGCCAAGAACGATAGGGCTTGTTTAGTAAAGGCATTGGAGACCGCCTGGGAATACCGGGTAATGTAAGCTTTTAATTTTCCAAAAATACATACTCCATAGATGATCATTAATAAATTCTGCCTTACATTGTACTGTGGTAGCTTACGGCCATACCACCCTGAATAAGCCCAATCACGTCTGATCTTGGAAGCCAAGCAGGATAGGGCCTGGTTAGTACTTGGATGGGGGACCACCTAGGAATACCAGGTGGTGTAAGCTTTTTTTTTTCAAGAATTCATGTTCAATAAAGGATCATTAATAAATACTACCTTACATTGTACTTTGGTAGCTTACGGCCATACCACCCTGAATAAGCCTGATCTTGGAAGCCAAGCAGGATAGGACCTGGCTAGTACTTGGATGGGAGACCACCTGGGAATACCAGGTGCTGTAAGCTTTTATTTTTCTAGAATACATAATCAATAAAGGATCATTAATAAATACTACCTTACAGTGTGCTGTGGTAGCTTGCGGCCATACCAGCCTGAATGATGCCCAATCTTGTATGATCTTGGAAGCCAAGCAATGAAGGGCTTGTTTAGTAAAGGCATTGGAGACCGCCTGGGAATACCGGGTAATGTAAGCTTTTAATTTTCCAAAAATACATACTCCATAGATGATCATTGATAAATTCTGCCTTACATTGTACTGTTGTAGCTTACGGCCATACCACCCTGAATAAGCCCAATCACGTCTGATCTTGGACGCCAAGCAGGATAGGGCCTGGTTAGTACTTGGATGGGAGACCAACTGGGAATACCAGGTGCTTTAAACCTTTATTTTTCAAGAATACATAATCAATAAAGGATCATTAATAAATACTACCTTACATTGTACTGTGATAGCTTGCGGCCATACCAGCCTGAAAGATGCCCAATCTTGTATGATCTTGGAAGCCAAACAATAAAGGACTTGGTTAGTAAAGGTATTTGAGACCGCCTGGGAATACCGGGTAATGTAGGCTTTTAATTTTCCAAAAATACATACTCAATAGATGATCATTAATAAATACTACCTTACATTGTACTGTGGTAGCTTACGGCCATACCACCCTGAATAAGCCCAATCTCGTCTGATCTTGGATGCCAAGCAGGATAGGGCCTGGTTAGTACTTGGATGGGAGACCACCTGGGAATACCAGGTGCTTTAAACCTTTATTTTTCAAGAATACATAATCAATAAAGGATCATTAATAAATACTACCTTACATTGTGCTGTGATAGCTTGCGGCCATACTAGCCAGAAAGATGCCCAATCTTGTATGATCTTGGAAGCCAAGCAGGATAGGGCCTGGTTAGTACTTGAATGGGAGACCACCTGGGAATACCAGGTGCTGTAAGCTTTTATTTTTCAAGAATACATAATCAATAAAGGATCATTAATAAATACTACCTTACATTGTGCTGTGATAGCTTGCGGCCATACCAGCCTGAAAGATGTCCAATCTTGTGTGATCTATGAAGCCAAGAACGATAGGGCTTGTTTAGTAAAGGCATTGGAGACCGCCTGGGAATACCGGGTGCTGTAAGTTTTTTTTTTCAAGAATTCATGTTCAATAAAGGATCGTTAATAAATACTACCTTACATTGTAGTTTGGTAGCTTACGGCCATACCACCCTGAATAAGCCCTATCTCGTCTGATCTTGGAAGCCAAGCAGGATAGGGCCTGGCTAGTACTTGGATGGGAGACCACCTGGGAATACCAGGTGCTGTAAGCTTTTATTTTTCAAGAATACGTAATCAATAAAGGATCATTAATAAATACTACCTTACATTGTGCTGTGATAGCTTGCGGCCATACCAGCCTGAAAGATGCCCAATCTTGTATGATCTTGGAAGCCAAGCAATGAAGGGCTTGTTTAGTAAAGGCATTGGAGACCGCCTGGGAATACCGGGTAATGTAAGCTTTTAATTTTCCAAAAATACATACTCCATAGATGATCATTAATAAATACTACCTTACATTGTACTGTGATAGCTTACGGCCATACCAGCCTGAAAGATGCCCAATCTTGTATGATCTTGGAAGCCAAGAACGATAGGGCTTGTTTAGTAAAGGCATTGGAGACCGCCTGGGAATACCGGGTAATGTAAGCTTTTAATTTTCCAAAAATACATACTGCATAGATGATCATTAATAAATTCTGCCTTACATTGTACTGTGGTAGCTTACGGCCATACCACCCTGAATAAGCCCAATCTCGTCTGATCTTGGATGCCAAGCAGGATAGGGCCTGGTTAGTACTTGGATGGGAGACCACCTGGGAATACCAGGTGCTTTAAACTTTTATTTTTCAAGAATACATAATCAATAAAGGATCATTAATAAATACTACCTTACATTGTACTTTGGTAGCTTACGGCCATACCACCCTGAATAAGCCCGATCTCGTCTGATCTTGGAAGCCAAGCAGTATAGGGCCTGGCTAGTACTTGGATGGGAGACCACCTGGGAATACCAGGTGCTGTAAGCCTTTATTTTTCAAGAATACGTAATCAATAAAGCATCATTAATAAATACTACCTTACATTGTGCTGTGATAGCTTGCGGCTATACCAGCCTGAAAGATGTATGATCTTGGAAGCCAAACAATAAAGGGCTTGGTTATTAAAGGCATTGGAGACCGCCTGGGAATACCGGGTAATGTAAGCTTTTAATTTTCCAAAAATACATACTCCATAGATGATCATTAATAAATTCTGCCTTACATTGTCCTGTGATAGCTTACGGCCATACCACCCTGAATAAGCCCAATCTTGTATGATCTTGGAAGCCAAGCAGGATAGGGCCTGGTTAGTACTTAGATGGGAGACCACCTTGGAATACCAGGTGCTGTAAGCCTTTATTTTTCAAGAATACATAATCAATAAAGGATCATTAATAAATACTACCTTACATTGTCCTGTGATAGCTTGCGGCCATACCAGCCTGAAAGATGCCCAATCTTGTATGATCTTGGAAGCCAAGCAGGATAGGGCCAGGTTAGTACTTGAATGGGAGACCACCTGGGAATTCCAGGTGCTGTAAGCTTTTATTTTTCAAGAATACATAATCAATAAAGGATCATTAATAAATACTACCTTACATTGTGCTGTGATAGCTTGCGGCCATACCAGCCTGAAAGATGTCCAATCTTGTGTGATCTATGAAGCCAAGAACGATAGGGCTTGTTTAGTAAAGGCATTGGAGACCGCCTGGGAATACCGGGTAATGTAAGCTTTTAATTTTCCAAAAATACAAACTCCATAGATGATCATTAATAAATTCGGCCTTACATTGTACTGTTTTAGCTTACGGCCATACCACCCTGAATAAGCCCAGTCTCGTCTGATCTTGGAAGCCAAGCAGGATAGGGCCTGGTTAGTACTTGGATGGGAGACCACCTAGGAATACCATTTGCTGTAAGCTTTTTTTTTTCAAGAATTCATGTTCAATAAAGGATCATTAATAAATACTACCTTACATTGTAGTTTGGTAGCTTACGGCCATACCACCCTGAATAAGCCCTATCTCGTCTGATCTTGGAAGCCAAGCAGGATAGGGCCTGGCTAGTACTTGGATGGGAGACCACCTGGGAATACCAGGTGCTGTAAGCTTTTATTTTTCAAGAATACATACTCCATAGATGATCATTAATAAATTCTGTCTTACATTGTACTGTGGTAGCTTGCGGCCATACCAACCTGAAAGATACCCAATCTCGTCTGATCTTGGAAGCCAAGCTCGATAGGGCTTGTTTAGTAAAGGCATTGGAGACCGGCTGGGAATACCGGGTAATGTAAGCTTTTAATTTTCCAAAAATAAATACTCCATAGATGATCATTGATAAATTCTGCCTTACATTGTACGGTGGTAGATTACGGCCATACCTACCTGAATAAGCCCAATCTCGTCTGATCTTGGAAGCCAAGCAATAAAGGGCTTGGTTAGTAAAGGCATTGGAGACCGCCTGGGAATACCGGGTAATGTAAGCTTTTAATTTTCCAAAAATACATACTCCATAGATGATCATTAATAAATACTACCTTACATTGTACTGTGGTAGCTTACGGCCATACCACCCTGAATAAGCCCAATCTCGTCTGATCTTGGAAGCCAAGCAGGATAGGGCCTGGTTAGTACTTGGATTGGAGACCACCTGCGAATACCAGGTGCTGTAAGCTTTTATTTTTCAAGAATACATTATCAATAAAGGATCATTAATAAATACTACCTTACATTGTGCTGTGATAGCTTACGGCCATACCAGCCTGAAAGATGCCCAATCTTGTATGATCTTGGAAGCCAAGCAGGATAGGGCCTGGTTATGACTTGAATGGGAGACCACCTAGGAATACCAGGTGCTGTAAGCTTTTATTTTTCAAGAATACATAATCAATAAAGGATCATTAATAAATACTACCTTACATTGTGCTGTGATAGCTTGCGGCCATACCAGCCTGAAAGATGCCCAATCTTGTATGATCTTGGAAGCCAAGAACGATAGGGCTTGTTTAGTAAAGGCATTGGAGACCGCCTGGGAATACCGGGTAATGTAAGCTTTTAATTTTCCAAAAATACATACTGCATAGATGATCATTAATAAATTCTGCCTTACATTGTACTGTGGTAGCTTACGGCCATACCACCCTGAATAAGCCCAATCTCGTCTGATCTTGGATGCCAAGCAGGATAGGGCCTGGTTAGTACTTGGATGGGAGACCACCTAGGAATACCAGGTGCTTTAAACTTTTATTTTTCAAGAATACATAATCAATAAAGGATCATTAATAAATACTACCTTACATTGTACTTTGGTAGCTTACGGCCATACCACCCTGAATAAGCCCGATCTCGTCTGATCTTGGAAGCCAAGCAGTATAGGGCCTGGCTAGTACTTGGATGGGAGACCACCTGGGAATACCAGGTGCTGTAAGCCTTTATTTTTCAAGAATACATAATCAATAAAGGATCATTAATAAATACTACCTTACATTGTCCTGTTATAGCTTGCGGCCATACCAGCCTGAAAGATGCCCAATCTTGTATGATCTTGGAAGCCAAACAATAAAGGGCTTGGTTAGTAAAGGCATTTGAGACCGCCAGGGAATACCGGGTAATGTAAGCTTTTAATTTTCCAAAAATACATACTCCATAGATGATCATTAATAAATTCTGCCTTACATTGTACAGTGGTAGCTTACGGCATACCACCCTGAATAAGCCCAATCTCGTCTGATCTTGGAAGCCAAGCAGGATAGGGCCTGGTTAGTACTTGGATGGGAGACCACCTGGGAATACCAGGTGCTGTAAGCCTTTATTTTTCAAGAATACATAATCAATAAAGGAACATTAAGAAATACTACCTTACATTGTACTGTGGTAGCTTACGGCCATACCACCCTGAATAAGCCCAATCTCGTCTGATCTTGGAAGCCAAGCAGGATAGGGCCTGGTTAGTACTTGGATGGGAAACCACCTGGGAATACCAGGTGCTGTAAGCCTTTATTTTTCAAGAATACATAATCAATAAAGGATCATTAATAAATACTACCTTACATTGTCCTGTGATAGCTTGCGGCCATACCAACCTGAAAGATGCCCAATCTTGTATGATCTTGGAAGCCAAGCAATAAAGGGCTTGTTTAGTAAAGGCATTGGAGACCTCCTGGGAATACCGGGTAATGTAAGCTTTTATTTTTCAAGAATACATACTCCATAGATGATCATTAATAAATTCTGTCTTACATTGTGCTGTGGTAGCTTGCGGCCATACCAACCTGAAAGATACCCAATCTCGTCTGATCTTGGAAGCCAAGCTCGATAGGGCTTGTTTAGTAAAGGCATTGGAGACCGGCTGGGAATACCGGGTAATGTAAGCTTTTAATTTTCCAAAAATAAATACTCCATAGATGATCATTGATAAATTCTGCCTTACATTGTACGGTGGTAGATTACGGCCATACCTACCTGAATAAGCCCAATCTCGTCTGATCTTGGAAGCCAAGCAATAAAGGGCTTGGTTAGTAAAGGCATTGGAGACCGCCTGGGAATACCGGGTAATGTAAGCTTTTAATTTTCCAAAAATACATACTCCATACATGATCATTAATAAATACTACCTTACATTGTACTGTGGTAGCTTACGGCCATACCACCCTGAATAAGCCCAATCTCGTCTGATCTTGGAAGCCAAGCAGGAAAGGGCCTGGTTAGTACTTGGATGGGAGACCACCTGGGAATACCGGGTAATGTAAGCTTTTAATTTTCCAAAAATACATACTCCACAGATGATCATTAATAAATACTACCTTACATTGTACTGTGATAGCTTGCGGCCATACCACCCTGAATTAACCCAATCTCGTCTCATCTTGGAAGCCAAGCAGGATAGGGCCTGGTTAGTACTTGGATGGGGGACCACCTGGGAATACCAGGTGCTGTAAGCTTTTTTTTTTCAAGAATTCATAATCAATAAAGGAACATTAATAAATACTACCTTACATTGTCCTGTGATAGCTTGCGGCCATACCAGCCTGAAAGATGCCCAATCTTGTATGATCTTGGAAGCCAAGAACGATAGGGCTTGTTTAGTAAAGGCATTGGAGACCGCCTGGGAATACCGGGTAATGTAAGCTTTTAATTTTCCAAAAATACATACTGCATAGATGATCATTAATAAATTCTGCCTTACATTGTACTGTGGTAGCTTACGGCCATACCACCCTGAATAAGCCCAATCTCGTCTGATCTTGGATGCCAAGCAGGATAGGGCCTGGTTAGTACTTGGATGGGAGACCACCTGGGAATACCAGGTGCTTTAAACTTTTATTTTTCAAGAATACATAATCAATAAAGGATCATTAATAAATACTACCTTACATTGTACTTTGGTAGCTTACGGCCATACCACCCTGAATAAGCCCGATCTCGTCTGATCTTGGAAGCCAAGCAGGATAGGGCCTGGCTAGTACTTGGATGGGAGACCACCTGGGAATACCAGGTGCTGTAAGCTTTTATTTTTCAAGAATACATAATCAATAAAGGATCATTAATAAATACTACCTTACTTTGTGCTGTGATAGCTTGCGGCCATACCAGCCTGAAAGATGCCCAATCTTGTATGATCTTGGAAGCCAACAAAATAAAGGGCTTGGTTAGTAAAGGCATTGGAGACCGCCTGGGAATACCGGGTAATGTAAGCCTTTATTTTTCAAGAATACATATTCAATAAAAGATCATTAATAAATACTACCTTACATTGTACAGTGGTAGCTTACGGCCATACCACCCTGAATAAGCCCAATCTCGTCTGATCTTGGAAGCCAAGCAGGAAAGGGCCTGGTTAGTACTTGGATGGGAGACCAACTGGGAATACCAGGTGCTGTAAGCCTTTATTTTTCAAGAATACATAATCAATAAAGGATCATTAACAAATACTACCTTACATTGTCCTGTGATAGCTTGCGGCCATACCAGCCTGAAAGATGCCTAATCTTCTATGATCTTGGAAGCCAAGCAATAAAAGGCTTGTTTAGTAAAGGCATTGGAGACCGCCTGGGAATACCGGGTAATGTAAGCTTTTAATTTTCCAAAAATACACACTCCATAGATGATCATTAATAAATTCTGCCTTACATTGTACTGTGGTAGCTTACGGCCATACCACCCTGAATAAGCCCAATCTCGTCTGATCTTGGAAGCCAAGCTGGATAGGGCCTGGTTAGTACTTGGATGGGAGACCACCTGGGAATACCAGGTGCTGTAAGCCTTTATTTTTCAAGAATTCGTAATCAATAAAGGATCATTAATAAATACTACCTTACATTGTGCTGTGATAGCTTGCGGCCATACCAGCCTGAAAGATGCCCAATCTTGTATGATCTTGGAAGCCAAGCAGGATAGGGCCTGTTTAGTACTTGAATGGGAGACCACCTGGGAATACCAGGTGCTGTAAGCCTTTTTTTTTCAAGAATACGTAATCAATTAAGCATCATTAATAAATACTACCTTACATTGTGCTGTGATAGCTTGCGGCCATACCAGCCTGAAAGATATATGATCTTGGAAGCCAAACAATAAAGGGCTTGGTTAGTAAAGGCATTTGAGACCGCCTGGGAATACCGGGTAATGTAAGCTTTTAATTTTCCAAAAATACATACTCCATAGATGATCATTAATAAATTCTGCCTTACATTGTACTGTGGTAGCTTACGGCCATACCACCCTGAATAAGCCTGATCTCGTCTGATCTTGGAAGCCAAGCAGGATAGGGCCTGGCTAGTACTTGGATGGGAGACCACCTGGGAATACCAGGTGCTGTAAGCTTTTATTTTTCTAGAATACATAATCAATAAAGGATCATTAATAAATACTACCTTACATTGTGCTGTGATAGCTTGCGGCCATACCAGCCTGAAAGATGTATGATCTTGGAAGCCAAACAATAAAGGGCTTGGTTATTAAAGGCATTGGAGACCGCCTGGGAATACCGGGTAATGTAAGCTTTTAATTTTCCAAAAATACATACTCCATAGATGTTCATTAATAAATTCTGCCTTACATTGTACTGTGGTAGCTTACGGCCATACCACCCTGAATAAGCCCAATCTCGTCTGATCTTGGAAACCAAACAATAAAGGGCTTGGTTAGTAAAGACATTGGAGACCGCCTGGGAATACCGGGTAATGTAAGCTTTTAATTTTCCAAAAATACATACTCCATAGATGTTCATTAATAAATACTACCTTACATTGTACTGTGGTAGCTTACGGCCATACCACCCTGAATAAGCCCAATCTCGTCTGATCTTGGAAGCCAAGCAGGATAGGGCCTGGTTAGTACTTGGATGGGAGACCACCTGGGAATACCGGGTAATGTAAGCTTTTAATTTTCCAAAAATACATACTCCATAGATGATCATTAATAAATTCTGCCTTACATTGTACTGTGGTAGCTTACGGCCATACCACCCTGAATAAGCCCAATCTCGTCTGATCTTGGATGCCAAGCAGGATAGGGCCTGGTTAGTACTTGGATGGGAGAGCACCTGGGAATACCAGGTGCTGTAAGCCTTTATTTTTCTAGAATACATAATCAATAAAGGATCATTAATAAATACTACCTTATATTGTACTGTGGTAGCTTACGGTCATACCACCCTGAATAAGCCCAATCTCGTCTGATCTTGGAAGCCAAGCAGGATAGGGCCTGGTTATTACTTGGATGGGAGACCACCTACGAATACCAGGTGCTGTAAGCTTTTTTTTTTCAAGAATTCATAATCAATAAAGGAACATTAATAAATTCTACCTTACATTGTCCTGTGATAGCTTGCGGCCATACCAGCCTGAAAGATGCCCAATCTTGTATGATCTTGGAAGCCAAGCAATAAAGGGCTTGGTTAGTAAAGGCATTGGAGACCGCCTGGGAATACCGGGTAATGTAAGCCTTTATTTTTCAAGAATACATAATCAATAAAGGATCATTAATAAATACTACCTTACATTGTACTGTGGTAGCTTGCGGCCATACCACCCTGAATAAGCCCAATCTCATCTGATCTTGGATGCCAAGCAAGATAGGGCCTGGTTAGTACTTATATGGGAGACCACCTGGGAATACCAGGTGCTGTAAGCCTTTATTTTTCAAGAATACATAATCAATAAAGGATCATTAATAAATACTACCTTACATTGTCCTGTGATAGCTTGCGGCCATACCAGCCTGAAAGATGCCCAATCTTGTATGATCTTGGAAGCCAAGAACGATAGGGCTTGTTTAGTACTTGGATGGGAGACCAACTGGGAATACCGGGTAATATAAGCTTTTAATTTTCCAAAAATACATACTCCATAGATGATCATTAATAAATTCTGCCTTACATTGTGCTGTGGTAGCTTGCGGCCATACCAACCTGAAAGATACCCAATCTCGTCTGATCTTGGAAGCCAAGCTCGATAGGGCTTGTTTAGTAAAGGCATTGGAGACCGGCTGGGAATACCGGGTAATGTAAGCTTTTAATTTTCCAAAAATAAATACTCCATAGATGATCATTGATAAATTCTGCCTTACATTGTACGGTGGTAGATTACGGCCATACCTACCTGAATAAGCCCAATCTCGTCTGATCTTGGAAGCCAAGCAATAAAGGGCTTGGTTAGTAAAGGCATTGGAGACCGCCTGGGAATACCGGGTAATGTAAGCCTTTATTTTTCAAGAATACATAATCAATAAAGGATCATTAAGAAATACTACCTTACATTGTACTGTGGTAGCTTACGGCCATACCACCCTGAATAAGCCCAATCTCGTCTGATCTTGGAAGCCAAGCAGGATAGGGCCTGGTTAGTACTTATATGGGAGACCACCTGGGAATACCAGGTGCTGTAAGCCTTTATTTTTCAAGAATACATAATCAATAAAGGATCATTAATAAATACTACCTTACATTGTCCTGTGATAGCTTGCGGCCATACCACCCTGAAAGATGCCCAATCTTGTATGATCTTGGAAGCCAAGCAATAAAGGGCTTGGTTATTAAAGGCATTGGAGACCGCCTGGGAATACCGGGTAATGTAAGCCTTTATTTTTCAAGAATACATAATCAATAAAGGATCATTAATAAATACTACCTTACATTGTACTGTGGTAGCTTACGGCCATACCACCCTGAATAAGCCCAATCTCGTCTGATCTTGAAAGCCAAGCAGGATAGGGCCTGGTTAGTACTTGGATGGGAGACCACCTGGGAATACCAGGTGCTGTAAGCGTTTATTTTTCTGTAATATACAATCAATAAAGAATCATTAATAAATTCTGCCTAACATTGTACTGTGGTAGCGTACGGCCATACCACCCTGAATAAGCCCAATCTCGTCTGATCTTGAAAGCCAAGCAGGATAGGACCTGGTTAGTACTTGGATGGGAGACCACCTGGGAATACCAGGTGCTTTAAACTTTTATTTTTCTAGAGTACATAATGAATAACAGATCATTAATTAATACTACCTTACGTTGTGCTGTGATAGCTTGCGGCCATACCAGCCTGAAAGATGTCCAATCTTCTATGATCTTGGAAGCCAAGCAATAAAGGGCTTGTTTAGTAAAGGCATTTGAGACCGTCTGGGAATACCGGGTAATGTAAGCTTTTCATTTTCCAAAAATACATACTCCATAGATGTTCATTAATAAATACTACCTTACATTGTACTGTGGTAGCTTACGGCCATACCACCCTGAATAAGCCCAATCTCGTCTGATCTTGGAAGCCAAGCAGGATAGGGCCTGGTTAGTACTTGGATGGGAGACCACCTGGGAATACCAGGTGCTGTAAGCCTTTATTTTTCAAGAATAAAGGATCATTAATAAATACTACCTTACATTGTCCTGTGATAGCTTGCGGCCATACCAACCTGAAAGATGCCCAATCTTCTATGATCTTGGAAGCCAAGCAATAAAGGGCTTGTTTAGTAAAGGCATTGGAGACCTCCTGGGAATACCGGGTGCTGTAAGCTTTTATTTTTCAAGAATACATAATCAATAAAGGATCATTAATAAATACTACCTTACATTGTGCTGTGATAGCTTGCGGCCATACCAACCTGAAAGATACCCAATCTCGTCTGATCTTGGAAGCCAAGCTCGATAGGGCTTGTTTAGTAAAGGCATTGGAGACCGGCTGGGAATACCGGGTAATGTAAGCTTTTAATTTTCCAAAAATAAATACTCCATAGATGATCATTGATAAATTCTGCCTTACATTGTACTGTGGTAGCTTACGGCCATACCACCCTGAATAAGCCCAATCTCGTCTGATCTTGGAAGCCAAGCAGGAAAGGGCCTGGTTAGTACTTGGATGGGAGACCACCTGGGAATACCGGGTAATGTAAGCTTTTAATTTTCCAAAAATACATACTCCACAGATGATCATTAATACATTCTGCCTTACATTGTACTGTGGTAGCTTACGGCCATACCACCCTGAATATGCCCAATCTCGTCTGATCTTGGAAGCCAAACAATAAAGGGCTTGGTTAGTAAAGACATTGGAGACCGCCTGGGAATACCGGGTAATGTAAGCCTTTATTTTCCAAGAATTCATAATCAATAAAGGAACATTAATAAATACTACCTTACATTGTACTGTGATAGCTTGCGGCCATACCACCCTGAATTAACCCAATCTCGTCTCATCTTGGAAGCCAAGCAGGATAGGGCTTGTTTAGTACTAGGATGGGAGACCAACTGGGAATACCGGGTAATGTAAGCTTTTAATTTTCCAAAAATACATACTCCATAGATGATCATTAATAAATTCTGCCTTACATTGTACTGTGGTAGCTTACGGCCATACCACCCTGAATTAACCCAATCTCGTCTGATCTTGGATGCCAAGCAGGATAGGGCCTGGTTAGTACTTGGATGGGAGAGCACCTGGGAATACCAGGTGCTGTAAGCCTTTATTTTTCTAGAATACATAATCAATAAAGGATCATTAATAAATACTACCTTATATTGTACTGTGGTAGCTTACGGTCATACCACCCTGAATAAGCCCAATCTCGTCTGATCTTGGAAGCCAAGCAGGATAGGGCCTGGTTATTACTTGGATGGGAGACCACCTACGAATACCAGGTGCTGTAAGCTTTTTTTTTTCAAGAATTCATAATCAATAAAGGAACATTAATAAATTCTACCTTACATTGTCCTGTGATAGCTTGCGGCCATACCGGCCTGAAAGATGCCCAATCTTGTATGATCTTGGAAGCCAAGCAATAAAGGGCTTGGTTATTAAAGGCATTGGAGACCGCCTGGGAATACCGGGTAATGTAAGCCTTTATTTTTCAAGAATACATAATCAATAAAGGATCATTAATAAATACTACCTTACATTGTACTGTGGTAGCTTGCGGCCATACCACCCTGAATAAGCCCAATCTCGTCTGATCTTGGATGCCAAGCAGGATAGGGCCTGGTTAGTACTTATATGGGAGACCACCTGGGAATACCAGGTGCTGTAAGCCTTAATTTTTCAAGAATACATAATCAATAAAGGATCATTAATAAATACTACCTTACATTGTCCTGTGATAGCTTGCGGCCATACCAGCCTGAAAGATGCCCAATCTTGTATGATCTTGGAAGCCAAGAACGATAGGGCTTGTTTAGTACTTGGATGGGAGACCAACTGGGAATACCGGGTAATATAAGCTTTTAATTTTCCAAAAATACATACTCCATAGATGTTCATTAATAAATACTACCTTACATTGTACTGTGGTAGCTTACGGCCATACCACCCTGAATAAGCCCAATCTTGTCTGATCTTGGAAGCCAAGCAGGATAGGGCCTGGTTAGTACTTGGATGGGAGACCACCTGGGAATACCAGGTGCTGTAAGGCTTTATTTTTCAAGAATACATAATCAATAAAGGATCATTAATAAATACTACCTTACATTGTCCTGTGATAGCTTGCGGCCATACCAACCTGAAAGATGCCCAATCTTCTATGATCTTGGAAGCCAAGCAATAAAGGGCTTGTTTAGTAAAGGCATTGGAGACCTCCTGGGAATACCGGGTAATGTAAGCTTTTATTTTTCAAGAATACATACTCCATAGATGATCATTAATAAATTCTGCCTTACATTGTGCTGTGGTAGCTTGCGGCCATACCAACCTGAAAGATACCCAATCTCGTCTGATCTTGGAAGCCAAGCTCGATAGGGCTTGTTTAGTAAAGGCATTGGAGACCGGCTGGGAATACCGGGTAATGTAAGCCTTTATTTTTCAGGAATACATAATCAATAAAGGATCATTAAGAAATACTACCTTACATTGTACTGTGGTAGCTTACGGCCATACCACCCTGAATAAGCCCAATCTCGTCTGATCTTGGAAGCCAAGCAGGATAGGGCCTGGTTAGTACTCATATGGGAGACCACCTGGGAATACCAGGTGCTGTAAGCCTTTATTTTTCAAGAATACATAATCAATAAAGGATCATTAATAAATACTACCTTACATTGTCCTGTGATAGCTTGCGGCCATACCAACCTGAAAGATGCCCAATCTTGTATGATCTTGGAAGCCAAGCAATAAAGGGCTTGGTTATTAAAGGCATTGGAGACCGCCTGGGAATACCGGGTAATGTAAGCCTTTATTTTTCAAGAATACATAATCAATAAAGGATCATTAATAAATACTACCTTACATTGTACTGTGGTAGCTTACGGCCATACCACCCTGAATAAGCCCAATCTCGTCTGATCTTGAAAGCCAAGCAGGATAGGGCCTGGTTAGTACTTGGATGGGAGACCACCTGGGAATACCAGGTGCTGTAAGCGTTTATTTTTCTGTAATATACAATCAATAAAGAATCATTAATAAATTCTGCCTAACATTGTACTGTGGTAGCGTACGGCCATACCACCTTGAATAAGCCCAATCTCATCTGATCTTGGAAGCCAAGCAGAATAGGACCTGGTTAGTACTTGGATGGGAGACCACCTGGGAATACCAGGTGCTTTAAACTTTTATTTTTGTAGAGTACATAATGAATAACAGATCATTAATAAATACTACCTTACGTTGTGCTGTGATAGCTTGCGGCCATACCAGCCTGAAAGATGTCCAATCTTCTATGATCTTGGAAGCCAAGCAATAAAGGGCTTGTTTAGTAAAGGCATTTGAGACCGTCTGGGAATACCGGGTAATGTAAGCTTTTCATTTTCCAAAAATACATACTCCATAGATGTTCATTAATAAATACTACCTTACATTGTACTGTGGTAGCTTACGGCCATACCACCCTGAATAAGCCCAATCTCGTCTGATCTTGGAAGCCAAGCAGGATAGGGCCTGGTTAGTATTTGGATGGGAGACCACCTGGGAATACCAGGTGCTGTAAGCCTTTATTTTTCAAGAATACATAATCAATAAAGGATCATTAATAAATACTACCTTACATTGTCCTGTGATAACTTGCGGCCATACCAACCTGAAAGATGCCCAATCTTCTATGATCTTGGAAGCCAAGCAATAAAGGGCTTGTTTAGTAAAGGCATTGGAGACCTCCTGGGAATACCGGGTGCTGTAAGCTTTTATTTTTCAAGAATACATAATCAATAAAGGATCATTAATAAATACTACCTTACATTGTGCTGTGATAGCTTGCGGCCATACCAACCTGAAAGATACCCAATCTCGTCTGATCTTGGAAGCCAAGCTCGATAGGGCTTGTTTAGTAAAGGCATTGGAGACCGGCTGGGAATACCGGGTAATGTAAGCTTTTAATTTTCCAAAAATACATACTCCATAGATGATCATTAATAAATACTACCTTACATTGTACTGTGGTAGCTTACGGCCATACCACCCTGAATAAGCCCAATCTCGTCTGATCTTGGAAGCCAAGCAGGAAAGGGCCTGGTTAGTACTTGGATGGGAGACCACCTGGGAATACCGGGTAATGTAAGCTTTTAATTTTCCAAAAATACATACTCCACAGATGATCATTAATACATTCTGCCTTACATTGTACTGTGGTAGCTTACGGCCATACCACCCTGAATATGCCCAATCTCGTCTGATCTTGGAAGCCAAACAATAAAGGGCTTGGTTAGTAAAGACATTGGAGACCGCCTGGGAATACCGGGTAATGTAAGCCTTTATTTTCCAAGAATTCATAATCAATAAAGGAACATTAATAAATACTACCTTACATTGTACTGTGATAGCTTGCGGCCATACCACCCTGAATTAACCCAATCTCGTCTCATCTTGGAAGCCAAGCAGGATAGGGCCTGGTTAGTACTTGGATGGGGGACCACCTGGGAATACCAGGTGCTGTAAGCTTTTTTTTTTCAAGAATTCATAATCAATAAAGGAACATTAATAAATACTACCTTACATTGTCCTGTGATAGCTTGCGGCCATACCAGCCTGAAAGATGCCCAATCTTGTATGATCTTGGAAGCCAAGCAATAAAGGGCTTGGTTATTAAAGGCATTGGAGACCGCCTGGGAATACCGGGTAATGTAAGCCTTTATTTTTCAAGAATACATAATCAATAAAGGATCATTAATAAATACTACCTTACATTGTACTGTGTTAGCTTGCGGCCATACCACCCTGAATTAGCCCAATCTCGTCTGATCGTGGATGCCAAGCAGGATAGGGCCTGGTTAGTACTTATATGGGAGACCACCTGGGAATACCAGGTGCTGTAAGCCTTTATTTTTCAAGAATACATAATCAATAAAGGATCATTAATAAATACTACCTTACATTGTCCTGTGATAGCTTGCGGCCATACCAGCCTGAAAGATGCCCAATCTTGTATGATCTTGGAAGCCAAGAACGATAGGGCTTGTTTAGTACTTGGATGGGAGACCAACTGGGAATACCGGGTAATATAAGCTTTTAATTTTCCAAAAATACATACTCCATAGATGTTCATTAATAAATACTACCTTACACTGTACTGTGGTAGCTTACGGCCATACCACCCTGAATAAGCCCAATCTCGTCTGATCTTGGAAGCCCAGCAGGATAGGGCCTGGTTAGTACTTGGATGGGAGACCACCTGGGAATACCAGGTGCTGTAAGCCTTTATTTTTCAAGAATACATAATCAATAAAGGATCATTAATAAATACTACCTTACATTGTGCTGTGATAGCTTGCGGCCATACCACCCTGAATAAGCCCAATCTCGTCTGATCTTGGAAGCCAAGCAGGATAGGGCCTGGTTAGTACTTGGATGGGAGACCACCTGCGAATACCAGGTGCTGTAAGCTTTTATTTTTCTAGAACACACAATCAATAAAAGATCATTAATAAATACTACCTTACATTGTTCTGTGGTAGCTTGCGGCCATACCAGCCTGAAAGATGCCCAATCTTGTATGATCTTGGAAGCCAAGCAATAAAGGGCTTGTTTAGTAAAGGCATTGGAGACCGCCTGGGAATACCGGGTAATGTAAGCCTTTATTTTTCAAGAATACATAATCAATAAAGGATCATTAATAAATACTACCTTACATTGTGCTGTGGTAGCTTGCAGCCATACCAGCCTGAAAGATGCCGAATCTTGTCTGTTCTTGGAAGCCAAACAATAAAGGGCTTGGTTAGTAAAGGCTTTGGAGACCGCCTGGGAATACCGGGTAATGTAAGCTTTTAATTTTCCAAAAATACATACTCCATAGATGATCATTAATAAATTCTGCCTTACATTGTACTGCGGTAGCTTACGGCCATACCACCCTGAATTAGCCCAATCTCGCCTGATCTTGGAAGCCAAGCAGGATAGGGCCTGTTTAGTACTTGGATGGGAGACCACCTGGGAATACCAGGTGCTGTAAGCCTTTATTTTTCAAGAATACATAATCAATAAAGGATCATTATTAAATACTACCTTACATTGTGCTGTGGTAGCTTGCGGCCATACCAACCTGAAAGATACCCAATCTCGTCTGATCTTGGAAGCCAAGCTCATTAGGGCTTGTTTAGTAAAGGGATTGGAGACCGGCTGGGAATACCGGGTAATGTAAGCTTTTAATTTTCCAAAAATACATACTCCATAGATGATCATTAATAAATTCTGCCTTACATTGCACGGTGGTAGATTACGGCCATACCTACCTGAATAAGCCCAATCTCGTCTGATCTTGGAAGCCAAGCAGGATAGGGCCTGGTTAGTACTTGGATGGCAGACCATCTGGGAATACCAGGTGCTGTAAGCTTTTAATTTTGAGAACACACAATCAATAAAAGATCATTAATAAATACTACCTTACATTGTGCTGTGGTAGCTTGCGGCCATACCAGCCTGAAAGATGCCCAATCTTGTATGATCTTGAGAGCCAAGCAATAAAGGGCTTGTTTAGTAAAGGCATTGGAGACCGCCTGGGAATACCGGGTATTGTAAGCTTTTAATTTTCCAAAAATACATACTCCATAGATGTTCATTAATAAATACTACCTTACATTGTACTGTGGTAGCTTACGGCCATACCACCCTGAATAAGCCCAATCTCGTCTGATCTTGGAAGCTAATTAGGATAGGGCCTGGTTAGTACTTGGATGGGAGACCACCTGGGAATACCAGGTGCTGTAAGCCTTTATTTTTCAAGAATACATAATCAATAAAGGATCATTAATAAATACTACCTTACATTGTGCTGTGATTGCTTGCGGCCATACCAGCCTGATTAAGCCCAATCTCGTCTGATCTTGGAAGCCAAGCAGGATAGGGCCTGGTTAGTACTTGGATGGGAGACCATCTGGGAATACAAGGTGCTGTAAGCCTTTATTTTTCAAGAATACATAATCAATAAAGGATCATTAATAAATACTACCTTACATTGTGCTGTGGTAGCTTGCGGCCATACCATCCTGAAAGATGTCCAATCTTGTATGATCTTGAGAGCCAAGCAATAAAGGGCTTGGTTAGTAAAGGCATTGGATACCGCCTGGGAATACCGGGTGCTGTAAGCTTTTAATTTTCCAAAAATACATACTCCATAGATGATCATTAATAAATACTACCTTACATTGTGCTGTGGTAGCTTGCGGCCATACCATCCTGAAAGATGTCCAATCTTGTATGATCTTGAGAGCCAAGCAATAAAGGGCTTGGTTAGTAAAGGCATTGGATACCGCCTGGGAATACCGGGTATTGTAAGCTTTTAATTTTCCAAAAATACATACTCCATAGATGTTCATTAATAAATACTACCTTACATTGTACTGTGGTAGCTTACGGCCATACCACCCTGAATAAGCCCAATCTCGTCTGATCTTGGAAGCCAAGCAGGATAGGGCCTGGTTAGTACTTGGATGGGAGACCATCTGGGAATACCAGGTGCTGTAAGCCTTTATTTTTCAAGAATACATCATCAATAAAGGATCATTAATAAATACTACCTTACATTGTGCTGTGATAGCTTGCGGCCATACCAGCCTGAAAGATGCCCAATCTTGTATGATCTTGGAAGCAAAGAACGATAGGGCTTGTTTAGTAAAGGCATTGGAGACCGCCTGGGAATACCGGGTAATGTAAGCCTTTATTTTTCAAGAATACATAATCAATAAAGGATCATTAATAAATACTACCTTACATTGTCCTGTGATAGCTTGTGGCCATACCAGCCTGAAAGATGCCCAATCTTGTATGATCTTGGAAGCCAAGCAATAAAGGGCTTGGTTAGTAAAGGCATTGGAGACCGCCTGGGAATACCGGGTAATGTAAGCCTTTATTTTTGAAGAATACATAATCAATAAAGGATCATTAATAAATACTACCTTACATTGTACTGTGGTAGCTTACGGCCATACCACCCTGAATAAGCCCAATCTCGTCTGATCTTGGAAACCAAGCAGGATAGGGCCTGGTTAGTACTTGGATGGGAGACCACCTGGGAATACCAGTTGCTGTAAGCCTTTATTTTTCAAGAATACATAATCAATAAAGGATCATTAATAAATACTACCTTACATTGTCCTGTGATAGCTTGCGGCCATACCAGCCTGAAAGATGTCCAATCTTGTATGATCTTGGAAGCCAAGCAATAAAGGGCTTGTTTAGTAAAGGCATTGGAGACCACCTAGGAATACCGGGTAATGTAAGCTTTTAATTTTCCAAAACTACATACTCCATAGATGATCATTAATAAATACTACCTTACATTGTACTGTGGTAGCTTACGGCCATACCACCCTGAATAAGCCCAATCTCTTCTGATCTTGGAAGCCAAGCAATAAAGGGCTTGGTTAGTAAAGGCATTGGAGACCGCCTGGGAATACCGGGTAATGTAAGCTTTTAATTTTCCAAAAATACGTACTCCATAGATGATCATTAATAAATATTACCTTACATTGTACTGTGGTAGCTTACGGCCATACCACCCTGAATAAGCCCAATCTCGTCTGATCTTGGAAGCCAAGCAGGATATGGCCTGGTTAGTACTTGGATGGGAGACCACCTAGGAATACCAGGTGCTGTAAGCTTTTTTTTTTCAAGAATTCATAATCAATAAAGGATCATTAATAAATACTACCTTACATTGTGCTGTGATAACTTGCGGCCATACCAGCCTGAAAGATGCCCAATCTTGTATGATCTTGGAAGCCAAGAACAATAAAGGGCTCGGTTAGTAAAGGCATTGGAGACCGCCTGGGAATACCGGGTAATATAAGCTTTTAATTTTCCAAAAATACATACTCCATAGATGATCATTAATAAATTCTGTCTTACATTGTACGGTCGTAGCTTGCAGCCATACCACCCTGAAAAAGCCCAATCTCGTCTGATCTTGGAAGCCAAGCAGGATAGGGCTTGGTTAGTACTTGGATGGGAGACCACCTGGGAATACCAGGTGCTGTAAGCCTTTATTTTTCAAGAATACATAATCAATTAAGGATCATTAATAAATACTACCTTACTTTGTGCTGTGATAGCTTGTGGCCATACCAGCCTGAAAGATGCCCAATCTTGTATGATCTTGGAAGCCAAGAACAATAAAGGGCTCGGTTAGTAAAGGCATTGGAGACCGCCTGGGAATACCGGGAAATGTAAGCTTTTAATTTTCCAAAAATACATACTCCATAGATGATCATTAATAAATACTACCTTACATTGTACTGTGGTAGCTTACGGCCATTCCACCCTGAATAAGCCCAATCTCGTCTGATCTTGGAAGCCAAGCAGGGTAGGGCCTGGTTAGTACTTGAATGGGAGACCACCTGGGAATACCGGGTGCTGTAAGTGAGTATTTTTCTGTAATACACAATCAATAAAGGATCATTAATAAATACTACCTTACTTTGTGCTGTGATAGCTTGTGGCCATACAAGCCTGAAAGATGCCCAATCTTGTATGATCTTGGAAGCCAAACAATAAAGGGCTCGGTTAGTAAAGGCATTTGAGACCGCCTGGGAATACCGGGTAATGTAAGCTTTTAATTTTCAAAAAATATATAATCCATAGATGATCATTAATAAATTCTGCCTTACATTGTACTGTGTTAGCTTACGGCCATACCACCCTGAATAAGCCCAATCTCGTCTGATCTTGGAAGCCAAGCAGAGTAGGGCCTGGTTAGTACTTGGATGGGAGACCACCTGGGAATACCAGGTGCTGTATGCTTTTATTTTTCTAGAATACATAATCAATAAAGGATCATTAATAAATACTACCTTACATTGTACTGTGGTAGCTTACGGCCATACCACCCTGAATAAGCCCAATCTCGTCTGATCTTGGAAGCCAAGCAGGATAGGGCCTGGTTAGTACTTGGATGGGAGATCAACTGGGAGTACCAGGTGCTGTAAGCCTTTATTTTTCAAGAATACATAATCAATAAAGGATCATTAATAAATACTACCTTACATTGTGCTGTGATAGCTTGCGGCCATACCAGCCTGAAAGATGCCGAATCTTGTCTGATCTTGGAAGCCAAACAATAATGGGCTTTGTTAGTAAAGGCATTGGAGACCGCCTGGGAATACGGGGTAATGTAAGCCTTTATTTTTCAAGAATACATAATCAATAAAGGATCATTAATAAATACTACCTTACATTGTACTCTGGTAGCTTACGGCCATTCCACCCTGAATAAGCCCAGTCTCGTCTGATCTTGGAAGCCAAGCAGGATAGGGCCTGGTTAGTACTTGGATGGGAGACCACCTGGGAATACCGGGTGCTGTAAGCCTTTATTTTTCAAGAATAAATAATCAATAAAGGATCATTAATAAATACTACCTTACATTGTGCTGTGATAGCTTGCGGCCATACCAGCCTGAAAGATGCCCAATCTTGTATGATCTTGGAAGCCAAGCAATAAAGGGCTTGTTTAGTAAAGGCATTGGAGACCGCCTGGGAATACCGGTTAATGTAAGCTTTTAATTTTCCAAAAATACATACTCCATATTTGATCATTAATAAATTCTGTCTTACATTGTACTGTGGTAGTTTACGGCCATACCACCCTGAATAAGCCCAATCTCGTCTGATCTTGGATGCCAAGCAAGATAGGGCCTGGTTAGTACTTGGATGGGAGACCACCTGGGAATACCAGGTGCTGTAAGCGTTTATTTTTCTGTAATACACAATCAATAAAGGATCATTAATGAATTCTACCTTACATTGTGCAGTGATAGCTTGCGGCCATACCACCCTGAATAAGCCCAATCTCGTCTGATCTTGGATGCCAAGCAATAAAGGGCTTGGTTAGTAAAGGCATTGGAGACCGCCTGGGAATACCGGGTAATGTAAGCTTTTAATTTTCCAAAAATACATACTCCATAGATGATCATTAATAAATACTACCTTACATTGTACTGTGGTAGCTTGCGGCCATACCAGCCTGAAAGATGCCCAATCTTGTATGATCTTGGAAGCCAAGAACGATAGGGCTTGTTTAGTAAAGGCATTGGAGACCGCCTGGGAATATCGGGTAATGTAAGCTTTTAACTTTCCAAAAATACATACTCCATAGATGATCATTAATAAATTCTGCCTTACATTGTACAGTGGTAGCTTACGGCCATACCACCCTGAATTAACCCAATCTCGTCTGATCTTGGAAGCCAAGCAGGATAGGGCCTGGTTAGTACTTGGATGGGAGACCACCTAGGAATACCAGGTGCTGTAAGCTTTTTTTTTTCAAGAATTCATAATCAATAAAGGAACATTAATAAATACTACCTTACATTGTCCTGTGATAGCTTGCGGCCATACCAGCCTGAAAGATGCCCAATCTTGTATGATCTTGGAAGCCAAGCAATAAAGGGCTTGGTTATTAAAGGCATTGGAGACCGCCTGGGAATACCGGGTAATGTAAGCTTTTAATTTTCCAAAAATACATACTCCATAGATGATTATTAATAAATTCTGCCTTACATTGTACTGTGGTAGCTTACGGCCATACCACCCTGAATAAGCCCAATCTCATCTGATCTTGGATGCCACGCAGGATAGGGCCTGGTTAGTACTTGGATGGGAGACCACCTAGGAATACCAGGTGCTGTAAGCTTTTTTTTTTCAAGAATTCAGAATCAATAAAGGAACATTAATAAATACTACCTTACATTGTCCTGTGATAGCTTGCGGCCATACCACCCTGAAAGATGCCCAATCTTGTATGATCTTGGAAGCCAAGCAATAAAGGGCTTGGTTATTAAAGGCATTGGAGACCGCCTGGGAATACCGGGTAATGTAAGCCTTTATTTTCCAAGAATACATAATAAAAAAAGGATCATTAATAAATACTACCTTACATTGTACTGTGATAGCTTACGGCCATACCACCCTGAATAAGCCCAATCTCGTCTGATCTTGGATGCCAAGCAGGATAGGGCCTGGTTAGTACTTGGATGGGAGACCACCTGGGAATACCAGGTGCTGTAAGCCTTTATTTTTCAAGAATACATAATCAATAAAGGATCATTAATAAATACTACCTTACATTGTGCTGTGATAGCTTGCAGCCATACCGGCCTGAAAGATGCCCAATCTTGTATGATCTTGGAAGCCAAGAACGATAGGGATTGTTTAGTAAAGGCATTGGAGACCGCCTGGGAATACCGGGTAATATAAGCTTTTAATTTTCCAAAAATACATACTCCATAGATGATCATTAATAAATTCTGTCTTACATTGTACGGTCGTAGCTTGCAGCCATACCACCCTGAATAAGCCCAATCTCGTCTGATCTTGGAAGCCAAGCAGGATAGGGCCTGGTTAGTACTTGGATGGGAGACCAACTGGGAGTACCAGGTGCTGTAAGCCTTTATTTTTCAAGAATACATAATCAATTAAGGATCATTAATAAATACTACCTTACTTTGTGCTGTGATAGCTTGTGGCCATACCAGCCTGAAAGATGCCCAATCTTGTATGATCTTGGAAGCCAAGAACAATAAAGGGCTCGGTTAGTAAAGGCATTGGAGACCGCCTGGGAATACCGGGAAATGTAAGCTTTTAATTTTCCAAAAATACATACTCCATAGATGATCATTAATAAATACTACCTTACATTGTACTGTGGTAGCTTACGGCCATTCCACCCTGAATAAGCCCAATCTCGTCTGATCTTGGAAGCCAAGCAGGGTAGGGCCTGGTTAGTACTTGAATGGGAGACCACCTGGGAATACCGGGTGCTGTAAGTGAGTATTTTTCTGTAATACACAATCAATAAAGGATCATTAATAAATACTACCTTACTTTGTGCTGTGATAGCTTGTGGCCATACAAGCCTGAAAGATGCCCAATCTTGTATGATCTTGGAAGCCAAACAATAAAGGGCTCGGTTAGTAAAGGCATTTGAGACCGCCTGGGAATACCGGGTAATGTAAGCTTTTAATTTTCAAAAAATATATAATCCATAGATGATCATTAATAAATTCTGCCTTACATTGTACTGTGTTAGCTTACGGCCATACCACCCTGAATAAGCCCAATCTCGTCTGATCTTGGAAGCCAAGCAGGATAGGGCCTGGTTAGTACTTGGATGGGAGACCACCTGGGAATACCAGGTGCTGTATGCTTTTATTTTTCTAGAATACATAATCAATAAAGGATCATTAATAAATACTACCTTACATTGTACTGTGGTAGCTTACGGCCATACCACCCTGAATAAGCCCAATCTCGTCTGATCTTGGAAGCCAAGCAGGATAGGGCCTGGTTAGTACTTGGATGGGAGATCAACTGGGAGTACCAGGTGCTGTAAGCCTTTATTTTTCAAGAATACATAATCAATAAAGGATCATTAATAAATACTACCTTACATTGTGCTGTGATAGCTTGCGGCCATACCAGCCTGAAAGATGCCGAATCTTGTCTGATCTTGGAAGCCAAACAATAATGGGCTTTGTTAGTAAAGGCATTGGAGACCGCCTGGGAATACGGGGTAATGTAAGCCTTTATTTTTCAAGAATACATAATCAATAAAGGATCATTAATAAATACTACCTTACATTGTACTCTGGTAGCTTACGGCCATTCCACCCTGAATAAGCCCAGTCTCGTCTGATCTTGGAAGCCAAGCAGGATAGGGCCTGGTTAGTACTTGGATGAGAGACCACCTGGGAATACCGGGTGCTGTAAGCCTTTATTTTTCAAGAATAAATAATCAATAAAGGATCATTAATAAATACTACCTTACATTGTGCTGTGATAGCTTGCGGCCATACCAGCCTGAAAGATGCCCAATCTTGTATGATCTTGGAAGCCAAGCAATAAAGGGCTTGTTTAGTAAAGGCATTGGAGACCGCCTGGGAATACCGGTTAATGTAAGCTTTTAATTTTCCAAAAATACATACTCCATATTTGATCATTAATAAATTCTGTCTTACATTGTACTGTGGTAGTTTACGGCCATACCACCCTGAATAAGCCCAATCTCGTCTGATCTTGGATGCCAAGCAAGATAGGGCCTGGTTAGTACTTGGATGGGAGACCACCTGGGAATACCAGGTGCTGTAAGCGTTTATTTTTCTGTAATACACAATCAATAAAGGATCATTAATGAATTCTACCTTACATTGTGCAGTGATAGCTTGCGGCCATACCACCCTGAATAAGCCCAATCTCGTCTGATCTTGGATGCCAAGCAATAAAGGGCTTGGTTAGTAAAGGCATTGGAGACCGCCTGGGAATACCGGGTAATGTAAGCTTTTAATTTTCCAAAAATACATACTCCATAGATGATCATTAATAAATACTACCTTACATTGTACTGTGGTAGCTTACGGCCATTCCACCCTGAATAAGCCCAATCTCGTCTGATCTTGGAAGCCAAGCAGGATAGGGCTTGGTTAGTACTTGGATGGGAGACCACCTGGGAATACCAGGTGCTGTAAGCCTTTATTTTTCAAGAATACATAATCAATAAAGGATCATTAATAAATACTACCTTACATTGTACTGTGATAGCTTGCGGCCATACCAGCCTGAAAGATGCCCAATCTTGTATGATCTTGGAAGCCAAGAACGATAGGGCTTGTTTAGTAAAGGCATTGGAGACCGCCTGGGAATATCGGGTAATGTAAGCTTTTAACTTTCCAAAAATACATACTCCATAGATGATCATTAATAAATTCTGCCTTACATTGTACTGTGGTAGCTTACGGCCATACCACCCTGAATTAACCCAATCTCGTCTGATCTTGGAAGCCAAGCAGGATAGGGCCTGGTTAGTACTTGGATGGGAGACCACCTAGGAATACCAGGTGCTGTAAGCTTTTTTTTTTCAAGAATTCATAATCAATAAAGGAACATTAATAAATACTACCTTACATTGTCCTGTGATAGCTTGCGGCCATACCAGCCTGAAAGATGCCCAATCTTGTATGATCTTGGAAGCCAAGCAATAAAGGGCTTGGTTATTAAAGGCATTGGAGACCGCCTGGGAATACCGGGTAATGTAAGCTTTTAATTTTCCAAAAATACATACTCCATAGATGATTATTAATAAATTCTGCCTTACATTGTACTGTGGTAGCTTACGGCCATACCACCCTGAATAAGCCCAATCTCGTCTGATCTTGGATGCCACGCAGGATAGGGCCTGGTTAGTACTTGGATGGGAGACCACCTAGGAATACCAGGTGCTGTAAGCTTTTTTTTTTCAAGAATTCAGAATCAATAAAGGAACATTAATAAATACTACCTTACATTGTCCTGTGATAGCTTGCGGCCATACCACCCTGAAAGATGCCCAATCTTGTATGATCTTGGAAGCCAAGCAATAAAGGGCTTGGTTATTAAAGGCATTGGAGACCGCCTGGGAATACCGGGTAATGTAAGCCTTTATTTTCCAAGAATACATAATAAAAAAAGGATCATTAATAAATACTACCTTACATTGTACTGTGATAGCTTATGGCCATACCACCCTGAATAAGCCCAATCTCGTCTGATCTTGGATGCCAAGCAGGATAGGGCCTGGTTAGTACTTGGATGGGAGACCACCTGGGAATACCAGGTGCTGTAAGCCTTTATTTTTCAAGAATACATAATCAATAAAGGATCATTAATAAATACTACCTTACATTGTGCTGTGATAGCTTGCAGCCATACCGGCCTGAAAGATGCCCAATCTTGTATGATCTTGGAAGCCAAGAACGATAGGGATTGTTTAGTAAAGGCATTGGAGACCGCCTGGGAATACCGGGTAATGTATGCTTTTAATTTTCCAAAAATACATACTCCATAGATGTTCATTAATAAATACTACCTTACATTGTGCTGTGATAGCTTGCGGCCATACCAGCCTGAAAGACGCCCAATCTTGTATGATCTTGGAAGCCAAACAATAAAGGGCTTGTTTAGTAAAGGCATTTGAGACCGCCTGGGAATACCGGGTAATGTAAGCTTTTAATTTTCCAAAAATACATACTCCATAGATGATCATTAATAAATACTACCTTACATTGTACTGTGGTAGCTTACGGCCATACCACCCTGAATAAGCCCAATCTCATCTGATCTTGGAAGCCAAGCAGGATAGGGCCTGGTTAGTACTTGGATGGGAGACCACCTAGGAATACCAGGTGCTGTAAGCCTTTATTTTTCAAGAATACATAGTCAAAAAAGGATCATTAATAAATACTACCTTACATTGTACTGTGGTAGCTTACGGCCATACCACCCTGAATAAGCCCAATCTCTTCTGATCTTGGAAGCCAAGCAGGATAGGGCCTGGTTAGTACTTGGATGGGAGACCACCTGGGAATACCAGGTGCTTTAAGCCTTTATTTTTCAAGAATACATAATCAATAAAGGGTCATTAATAAATACTACCTTACATTGTCCTGTGATAGCTTGCGGCCATACCAGCCTGAAAGATGCCCAATCTTGTATGATCTTGGAAGCCAAACAATAAAGGGCTTGTTTAGTAAAGGCATTGGAGACCGCCTGGGAATACCGGGTAATGTAAGCTTTTAATTTTCCAAAAATACATACTCCATAGATGATCATTAATAAATACTACCTTACATTGTACTGTGGTAGCTAACAGCCATACCACCCTGAATAAGCCCAATCTCGTCTGATCTTGGAAGCCAAGCAGGATAGGGCCTGGTTAGTACTTGGATGGGAGACCACCTAGGAATACCAGGTGCTGTAAGCTTTTTTTTTTCAAGAATTCATAATCAATAAAGGAACATTAATAAATACTACCTTACATTGTACATTGGTAGCTTACGGCCATACCACCCTGAATAAGCCCAATCTTGTCTGATCTTGGAAGCCAAGCAGGATAGGGCCCTGTTAGTGCTTGGGTGGGAGACCACCTGGGAATACCAGGTGCTGTAAGCCTGTATTTTTCAAGAATACATAATCAATAAAGGATCATTAATAAATACTACCTTACATTGTCCTGTGATAGCTTGCTGCCATACCACCCTGAAAGATGCCCAATCTTGTATGATCTTGGAAGCCAAGCAATAAAGGGCTTGGTTAGTAAAGGCATTGGAGACCGCCTGGGAATTCCGGGTAATGTAAGCTTTTAATTTTCAAGAATACATAATCAATAAAGGATCATTAATAAATACTACCTTACATTGTACTGTGGTAGCTTACGGCCATTCCACCCTGAATAAGCCCAATTACGTCTGATCTTGGATGCCAAGCAGGATAGGGCCTGGTTAGTACTTGGATGGGAGACCACCTGGGAATACTTGGTGCTCTAAGCTTTTTTTTTCAAGAATTCATTATCAATAAAGGATCAATAATAAATACTACCTTACATTGTCCTGTGATAGGTTGCGGCCATACCAGCCTGAAAGATGCCCAATCTTGTATGATCTTGGAAGCCAAGCGATAAAGGGCTTGGTTATTAAAGGCATTGGAGACCGCCTGGGAATACCGGGTAATGTAAGCTTTTAATTCTCCAAAAATACATACTCCATAGATGTTCATTAATAAACACTACCTTACATTGTACTGTGGTAGCTTACGGCCATACCACCCTGAATAAGCCCAATTACGTCTGATCTTGGATGCCAAGCAGGATAGGGCCTGGTTAGTACTTGGATGGGAGACCACCTGAGAATACTTGGTGCTGTAAGCTTTTATTTTTCTAGAACACACAATCAATAAAAGATTATTAATAAATACTACCTTACATTGTGCTGTGATAGCTTGCGGCCATACCAGCCTGAAAGATGCCCAATCTTGTATGATCTTGAGAGCCAAACAATAAAGGTCTTGGTTAGTAAAGGCATTGGAGACCGCCTGGGAATACCGGGTAAAGTAAGCCTTTATTTTTCAAGAATACATACTCCATAGATGATCATTAATAAATTCTACCTTACATTGTACTGTGGTAGCTTATGGCCATACCAACCTGAAAGATGCCCAATCTCATCTGATCTTGGAAGCCAAGCAGGAAAGGGCCTGGTTAGTACTTGGATGGGAGACCACCTGGGAATACCAGGTGCTGTAAGCCTTTATTTTTCAAGAATACATCATCAATAAAGGATCATTAATAAATACTACCTTACATTGTGCTGTGATAGCTTGCGGCCATACCAGCCTGAAAGATGCCCAATCTTGTATGATCTTGGAAGCCAAGAAATAAAGGGCTTGGTTAGTAAAGGCATTGGAGACCGCCTGGGAATACCGGGTAATGTAAGCCTTTATTTTTCAAGAATACATAATCAATAAAAGATCATTGATAAATACTACCTTACATTGTACTGTGGTAGCTTACGGCCATATCACCCTGAATAAGCCCAATCTCATCTGATCTTGGATGCCAAGCAGGATAGGGCCTGGTTAGTACTTAGATGGGAGACCACCTGGGAATACCAGGTGATGTAAGCCTTTATTTTTCAAGATTACGTAATCAATAAAGGATCATTAATAAATACTACCTTACATTGTCCTGTGATAGCTTGCGGCCATACCAGCCTGAAAGCTGCCCAATCTTGTATGATCTTGGAAGCCAAGGAGGATAGGGCCTGGTTAGTACTTGAATGGGAGACCACCTGGGAATACCAGGTAATGTAAGCTTTTAATTTTCCAAAAATACAAACTCCATAGATGATCATTAATAAATACTACCTTACATTGTCCTGTGATAGCTTGCGGCCATACCAGCCTGAAAGATGCCCAATCTTGTATGATCTTGGAAGCCAAGCAATAAAGGGCTTGGTTATTAAAGGCATTGTAGACCGCCTGGGAATACCGGGTAATGTAAGCCTTTATTTTTCGAGAATACATAATCAAAAAAGGATCATTAATAAATACTACCTTACATTGTCCTGTGGTAGCTTACGGCCATACCACCCTGAATAAGCCCAATCTTGTATGATCTTGGAAGCCAAGTAGGATAGGGCCTGGTTAGTACTTGGATGGGAGACCACCTGGGAATACCAGGTGCTGTAAGCTTTTATTTTTCAAGAATACATAATCAATAAAGGATCATTAATAAATTCTGCCTTACATTATACTGTGGTAGCTTACGGCCATGCCACCCTGAATAAGCCTGATCTTGGAAGCCAAGCAGGATAGGGCCTGGTTAGTACTTGGATGGGAGACCACCTGGGAATACCAGGTGCTGTAAGCTTTTATTTTTCAAGAATACAAAATCAATAAAGGATCATTAATAAATTCTGCCTTACATTATACTGTGGTAGCTTACGGCCATGCCACCCTGAATAAGCCTGATCTTGGAAGCCAAGCAGGATAGGGCCTGGTTAGTACTTGGATGGGAGACCACCTGGGAATATCAGGTGCTGTAAGCTTTTATTTTTCTGGAACACACAATAAATAAAAGATCATTAATAAATATTACCTTACATTGTGCTGTGGTAGCTTGCGGCCATACCAACCTAAAAGATGCCCAATCTTGTATGATCTTGAGAGCCAAGCAATAAAGGGCTTTTTTAGTAAAGGCATTGGAGACCGCCTGGGAATAACGGGTAATGTAAGCTTTTAATTTTCCAAAAATACATACTCCATAGATGATCATTAATAAATTCTGCCTTACATTGTACTGTGGTAGCTTACGGCCATACCACCCTGAATAAGCCCAATCTCGTCTGATCTTGGAAGCCAAGCAGGATAGGGCCTGGTTAGTACTTGGATGGGAGACCACCTGGGAATACCAGGTGCTGTAAGCTTTTATTTTTCTAGAACACACAATCAATAAAAGATCATTAATAAATACTACCTTACATTGTGCTGTGATAGCTTGCGGCCATACCAGCCTGAAAGATGCCCAATCTTGTATGATCTTGGAAGCCAAGAAATAAAGGGCTTGGTTAGTAAAGGCATTTGAGACCACCTGGGAATACCGGGTAATGTAAGCTTTTAATTTTCCAAAAATACATACTCCATAGATGATCATTAATAAATTCTGCCTTACATTGTACTGTGGTAGCTTACGGCCATACCACCCTGAATAAGCCCAATCTCGTCTGATCTTGGAAGCCAAGCAGGATAGGGCCTGGTTAGTACTTGGATGGGAGACCACCTGGGAATACCAGGTGCTGTAAGCTTTTATTTTTGTAGAACACACAATCAATAAAGGAACATTAATAAATACTACCTTACATTGTCCTGTGATAGCTTGCGGCCATACCAGCCTGAAAGATGCCCAATCTTCTATGATCTTGGAAGCCAAGCAATAAAGGGCTTGTTTAGTAAAGGCATTGGAGACCGCCTGGGAATACCGGGTAATGTAAGCTTTTAATTTTCCAAAAATACACACTCCATAGATGATCATTAATAAATACTACCTTACATTGTGCTGTGATAGCTTGCGGCCATACCAACCTAAAAGATGCCCAATCTTGTATGATCTTGAGAGCCAAGCAATAAAGGGCTTGTTTAGTAAAGGCATTGGAGACCGCCTGGGAATAACGGGTAATGTAAGCTTTTAATTTTCCAAAAATACACACTCCATAGATGATCATTAATAAATACTACCTTACATTGTGCTGTGATAGCTTGCGGACATACCAGCCTGAAAGATGCCCAATCTTGTATGATCTTGGAAGCCAAGCAATAAAGGGCTTGGTTATTAAAGGCATTGGAGACCACCTGGGAATACCAGGTGCTGTAAGCCTTTATTTTTCAAGAATACATTATCAATAAAGGATCATTAATAAATACTACCTTACATTGTGCTGTGATAGCTTACGGCCATACCACCCTGAATAAGCCCAATCTCGTCTGATCTTGGAAGCCAAGCAGGATAGGGCCTGGTTAGTACTTGGATGGGAGACCACCTTGGAATACCAGGTGCTGTAAGCCTTTATTTTTCAAGAATACATAATCAATAAAAGATCATTAATAAATACTACCTTACATTGTACTGTGGTAGCTTACGGCCATACCACCCTGAATAAGCCCAAACTCGTATGATCTTGGATGCCAAGCAGGATAGGGCCTGGTTAGTACTTAGATGGGAGACCACCTGGGAATACCGGGTAATGTAAGCTTTTAATTTTCCAAAAATACATACTCCATAGATGATCATTAATAAATACTACCTTACATTGTGCTGTGATAGCTTGTGGCCATACCAGCCTGAAAGATGCCCAATCTTGTATGATCTTGGAAGCCAAGCAGGATAGGTCCTGGTTAGTACTTGGATGGGAGACCACCTAGGAATACCAGGTGCTGTAAGCCTTTTTTTTTCAAGAGTTCATAATCAATAAAGGAACATTAATAAATACTACCTTACATTGTGCTGTGATAGCTTGCGGCCATACCAGCCTGAAAGATGCCCAATCTTCTATGATCTTGGAAGCCAAGCAATAAAGGGCTTGGTTATTAAAGGCATGGGAGACCGCCTGGGAATACCGGGTATTGTAAGCTTTTAATTTTCCAAAAATACATACTCCATAGATGTTCATTAATAAGTACTACCTTACATTGTCCTGTGATAGCTTGCGGCCATACCACCCTGAATAAGCCCAATCTCGTCTGATCTTGGAAGCCAAGCAGGATAGGGCCTGGTTAGTACTTGGATTGGAGACCACCTAGGAATACCAGGTGCTGTAAGCTTTTTTTTTTTTCAAGAATTCATAATCAATAAAGGAACATTAATAAATACTACCTTACATTGTCCTGTGATATCTTGCGGCCATACCAGCCTGAAAGATGCCCAATCTTGTATGATCTTGGAAGCCAAGCAATAAAGGGCTTGGTTAGTAAAGGCATTGGAGACCGCCTGGGAATACCGGGTAATGTAAGCCTTTTTTTTTCAAGAATTCATTATCAATAAAGGATCAATAATAAATACTACCTTACATTGTCCTGTGATAGGTTGCGGCCATACCAGCCTGAAAGATGCCCAATCTTGTATGATCTTGGAAGCCAAGCAATAAAGGGCTTGGTTATTAAAGGCATTGGAGACCGCCTGGGAATACCGGGTAATGTAAGCTTTAAATTCTCCAAAAATACATACTCCATAGATGTTCATTAATAAACACTACCTTACATTGTACTGTGGTAGCTTACGGCCATACCACCCTGAATAAGCCCAATTACGTCTGATCTTGGATGCCAAGCAGGATAGGGCCTGGTTAGTACTTTGATGGGAGACCACCTGAGAATACTTGGTGCTGTAAGCTTTTATTTTTCTAGAACACACAATCAATAAAAGATTACTAATAAATACTACCTTACATTGTGCTGTGATAGCTTGCGGCCATACCAGCCTGAAAGATGCCCAATCTTGTATGATCTTGAGAGCCAAACAATAAAGGTCTTGGTTAGTAAAGGCATTGGAGACCGCCTGGGAATACCGGGTAAAGTAAGCCTTTATTTTTCAAGAATACATACTCCATAGATGATCATTAATAAATTCTACCTTACATTGTACTGTGGTAGCTTATGGCCATACCAACCTGAAAGATGCCCAATCTCATCTGATCTTGGAAGCCAAGCAGGAAAGGGCCTGGTTAGTACTTGGATGGGAGACCACCTGGGAATACCAGGTGCTGTAAGCCTTTATTTTTCAAGAATACATCATCAATAAAGGATCATTAATAAATACTACCTTACATTGTGCTGTGATAGCTTGCGGCCATACCAGCCTGAAAGATGCCCAATCTTGTATGATCTTGGAAGCCAAGAAATAAAGGGCTTGGTTAGTAAAGGCATTGGAGACCGCCTGGGAATACCGGGTAATGTAAGCCTTTATTTTTCAAGAATACATAATCAATAAAAGATCATTGATAAATACTACCTTACATTGTACTGTGGTACCTTATGGCCATATCACCCTGAATAAGCCCAATCTCATCTGATCTTGGATGCCAAGCAGGATAGGGCCTGGTTAGTACTTAGATGGGAGACCACCTGGGAATACCAGGTGATGTAAGCCTTTATTTTTCAAGATTACGTAATCAATAAAGGATCATTAATAAATACTACCTTACATTGTGCTGTGGTAGCTTGCGGCCATACCAGCCTGAAAGATGCCCAATCTTGTATGATCTTGGAAGCCAAGAAATAAAGGGCTTGGTTAGTAAAGGCATTTGAGACCGCCTGGGAATACCGGGTAATGTAAGCTTTTAATTTTCCAAAAATACATACTCCATAGATGATCATTAATAAATTCTGCCTTACATTGTACGTTGGTAGCTTACGGCCATACCACCCTGAATAAGCCCAATCTCGTCTGATCTTGGAAGCCAAGCAGGATAGGGCCTGGTTAGTACTTGGATGGGAGACCACCTGGAAATACCAGGTGCTGTAAGCTTTTATTTTTGTAGAACACACAATCAATAAAGGAACATTAATAAATACTACCTTACATTGTCCTGTGATAGCTTGCGGCCATACCAGCCTGAAAGATGCCCAATCTTCTATGATCTTGGAAGCCAAGCAATAAAGGGCTTGTTTAGTAAAGGCATTGGAGACCGCCTGGGAATACCGGGTAATGTAAGCTTTTAATTTTCCAAAAATACATACTCCATAGATGTTCATTAATAAGTACTACCTTACATTGTACTGTGGTAGCTTACGGCCATACCACCCTGAATAAGCCCAATCTCGTCTGATCTTGGAAGCCAAGCAGGATAGGGCCTGGTTAGTACTTGGATGGGAGACCACCTTGGAATACCAGGTGCTGTAAGCCTTTATTTTTCAAGAATACATAATCAATAAAGGATCATTAATAAATACTACCTTACATTGTCCTGTGATAGCTTGCGGCCATACCAGCCTGAAAGATGCCCAATCTTGTATGATCTTGGAAGCCAAGCAATAAAGGGCTTGGTTATTAAAGGCATTGGAGACCGCCTGGGAATACCGGGTAATGTAAGCCTTTATTTTTCAAGAATACATAATCAATAAAGGATCATTGATAAATACTACCTTACATTGTACTGTGGTAGCTTACGGCCATACCACCCTGAATAAGCCCAATCTCGTCTGATCTTGGAAGCCAAGCAGGATAGGGCCTGGTTAGTACTTGGATGGGAGACCACCTGGGAATACCAGGTGCTGTAAGCCTTTATTTTTCAAGAATACGTAATCAATAAAGCATCATTAATAAATACTACCTTACATTGTGCTGTGATAGCTTGCGGCTATACCAGCCTGAAAGATGTATGATCTTGGAAGCCAAACAATAAAGGGCTTGGTTATTAAAGGCATTGGAGACCGCCTGGGAATACCGGGTAATGTAAGCTTTTAATTTTCCAAAAATACATACTCCATAGATGATCATTAATAAATTCTGCCTTACATTGTCCTGTGATAGCTTACGGCCATACCACCCTGAATAAGCCCAATCTTGTATGATCTTGGAAGCCAAGCAGGATAGGGCCTGGTTAGTACTTAGATGGGAGACCACCTTGGAATACCAGGTGCTGTAAGCCTTTATTTTTCAAGAATACATAATCAATAAAGGATCATTAATAAATACTACCTTACATTGTCCTGTGATAGCTTGCGGCCATACCAGCCTGAAAGATGCCCAATCTTGTATGATCTTGGAAGCCAAGCAGGATAGGGCCAGGTTAGTACTTGAATGGGAGACCACCTGGGAATACCAGGTGCTGTAAGCTTTTATTTTTCAAGAATACATAATCAATAAAGGATCATTAATAAATACTACCTTACATTGTGCTGTGATAGCTTGCGGCCATACCAGCCTGAAAGATGTCCAATCTTGTGTGATCTATGAAGCCAAGAACGATAGGGCTTGTTTAGTAAAGGCATTGGAGACCGCCTGGGAATACCGGGTAATGTAAGCTTTTAATTTTCCAAAAATACAAACTCCATAGATGATCATTAATAAATTCGGCCTTACATTGTACTGTTTTAGCTTACGGCCATACCACCCTGAATAAGCCCAGTCTCGTCTGATCTTGGAAGCCAAGCAGGATAGGGCCTGGTTAGTACTTGGATGGGAGACCACCTAGGAATACCATTTGCTGTAAGCTTTTTTTTTTCAAGAATTCATGTTCAATAAAGGATCATTAATAAATACTACCTTACATTGTAGTTTGGTAGCTTACGGCCATACCACCCTGAATAAGCCCTATCTCGTCTGATCTTGGAAGCCAAGCAGGATAGGGCCTGGCTAGTACTTGGATGGGAGACCACCTGGGAATACCAGGTGCTGTAAGCTTTTATTTTTCAAGAATACATACTCCATAGATGATCATTAATAAATTCTGTCTTACATTGTACTGTGGTAGCTTGCGGCCATACCAACCTGAAAGATACCCAATCTCGTCTGATCTTGGAAGCCAAGCTCGATAGGGCTTGTTTAGTAAAGGCATTGGAGACCGGCTGGGAATACCGGGTAATGTAAGCTTTTAATTTTCCAAAAATAAATACTCCATAGATGATCATTGATAAATTCTGCCTTACATTGTACGGTGGTAGATTACGGCCATACCTACCTGAATAAGCCCAATCTCGTCTGATCTTGGAAGCCAAGCAATAAAGGGCTTGGTTAGTAAAGGCATTGGAGACCGCCTGGGAATACCGGGTAATGTAAGCTTTAAATTCTCCAAAAATACATACTCCATAGATGTTCATTAATAAACACTACCTTACATTGTACTGTGGTAGCTTACGGCCATACCACCCTGAATAAGCCCAATTACGTCTGATCTTGGATGCCAAGCAGGATAGGGCCTGGTTAGTACTTTGATGGGAGACCACCTGAGAATACTTGGTGCTGTAAGCTTTTATTTTTCTAGAACACACAATCAATAAAAGATTACTAATAAATACTACCTTACATTGTGCTGTGATAGCTTGCGGCCATACCAGCCTGAAAGATGCCCAATCTTGTATGATCTTGAGAGCCAAACAATAAAGGTCTTGGTTAGTAAAGGCATTGGAGACCGCCTGGGAATACCGGGTAAAGTAAGCCTTTATTTTTCAAGAATACATACTCCATAGATGATCATTAATAAATTCTACCTTACATTGTACTGTGGTAGCTTATGGCCATACCAACCTGAAAGATGCCCAATCTCATCTGATCTTGGAAGCCAAGCAGGAAAGGGCCTGGTTAGTACTTGGATGGGAGACCACCTGGGAATACCAGGTGCTGTAAGCCTTTATTTTTCAAGAATACATCATCAATAAAGGATCATTAATAAATACTACCTTACATTGTGCTGTGATAGCTTGCGGCCATACCAGCCTGAAAGATGCCCAATCTTGTATGATCTTGGAAGCCAAGAAATAAAGGGCTTGGTTAGTAAAGGCATTGGAGACCGCCTGGGAATACCGGGTAATGTAAGCCTTTATTTTTCAAGAATACATAATCAATAAAAGATCATTGATAAATACTACCTTACATTGTACTGTGGTACCTTATGGCCATATCACCCTGAATAAGCCCAATCTCATCTGATCTTGGATGCCAAGCAGGATAGGGCCTGGTTAGTACTTAGATGGGAGACCACCTGGGAATACCAGGTGATGTAAGCCTTTATTTTTCAAGATTACGTAATCAATAAAGGATCATTAATAAATACTACCTTACATTGTGCTGTGGTAGCTTGCGGCCATACCAGCCTGAAAGATGCCCAATCTTGTATGATCTTGGAAGCCAAGAAATAAAGGGCTTGGTTAGTAAAGGCATTTGAGACCGCCTGGGAATACCGGGTAATGTAAGCTTTTAATTTTCCAAAAATACATACTCCATAGATGATCATTAATAAATTCTGCCTTACATTGTACGTTGGTAGCTTACGGCCATACCACCCTGAATAAGCCCAATCTCGTCTGATCTTGGAAGCCAAGCAGGATAGGGCCTGGTTAGTACTTGGATGGGAGACCACCTGGAAATACCAGGTGCTGTAAGCTTTTATTTTTGTAGAACACACAATCAATAAAGGAACATTAATAAATACTACCTTACATTGTCCTGTGATAGCTTGCGGCCATACCAGCCTGAAAGATGCCCAATCTTCTATGATCTTGGAAGCCAAGCAATAAAGGGCTTGTTTAGTAAAGGCATTGGAGACCGCCTGGGAATACCGGGTAATGTAAGCTTTTAATTTTCCAAAAATACATACTCCATAGATGTTCATTAATAAGTACTACCTTACATTGTACTGTGGTAGCTTACGGCCATACCACCCTGAATAAGCCCAATCTCGTCTGATCTTGGAAGCCAAGCAGGATAGGGCCTGGTTAGTACTTGGATGGGAGACCACCTTGGAATACCAGGTGCTGTAAGCCTTTATTTTTCAAGAATACATAATCAATAAAAGATCATTAATAAATACTACCTTACATTGTACTGTGGTAGCTTACGGCCATACCACCCTGAATAAGCCCAAACTCGTATGATCTTGGATGCCAAGCAGGATAGGGCCTGGTTAGTACTTAGATGGGAGACCACCTGGAAATACCAGGTGCTGTAAGCCTTTATTTTCAAGAATACATAATCAATAAAGGATCATTAATAAATACTACCTTACATTGTCCTGTGATAGCTTGCGGCCATACCAGCCTGAAAGATGCCCAATCTTCTATGATCTTGGAAGCCAAGCAATAAAGGGCTTGTTTAGTAAAGGCATTGGAGACCGCCTGGGAATACCGGGTAATGTAAGCTTTTAATTTTCCAAAAATACATACTCCATAGATGATCATTAATAAATACTACCTTACATTGTGCTGTGATAGCTTGTGGCCATACCAGCCTGAAAGATGCCCAATCTTGTATGATCTTGGAAGCCAAGCAGGATAGGGCCTGGTTAGTACTTGGATGGGAGACCACCTAGGAATACCAGGTGCTGTAAGCCTTTTTTTTTCAAGAATTCATAATCAATAAAGGAACATTAATAAATACTACCTTACATTGTCCTGTGATAGCTTGCGGCCATACCAGCCTGAAAGATGCCCAATCTTGTATGATCTTGGAAGCCCGGAACGATAGGGCTTGTTTAGTACTTGGATGGGAGACCACCTGGGAATACCAGGTGCTGTAAGCTTTTTTTTTTCAAGAATACATAATCAATTAAGGATCATTAATAAATACTACCTTACATTGTGCTGTGATAGCTTGCGGCCATACCAGCCTGAAAGCTGCCCAATCTTGTATGATCTTGGAAGCCAAGGAGGATAGGGCCTGGTTAGTACTTGAATGGGAGACCACCTGGGAATACCGGGTAATGTAAGCTTTTAATTTTCCAAAAATACAAACTCCATAGATGATCATTAATAAATTCTGCCTTACATTATACTGTGGTACCTTACGGCCATGCCACCCTGAATAAGCCCAATCTCGTCTGATCTTGGAAGCCAAGCAGGATAGGGCCTGGTTAGTACTTGGATGGGAGACCACCTGGGAATATCAGGTGCTGTAAGCTTTTATTTTTCTGGAACACACAATAAATAAAAGATCATTAATAAATATTACCTTACATTGTGCTGTGATAGCTTGCGGCCATACCAGCCTGAAAGATGCCCAATCTTGTATGATCTTGGAAGCCAAGAAATAAAGGGCTTGGTTAGTAAAGGCATTTGAGACCGCCTGGGAATACCGGGTAATGTAAGCTTTTAATTTTCCAAAAATACATACTCCATAGATGATCATTAATAAATTCTGCCTTACATTGTACGTTGGTAGCTTACGGCCATACCACCCTGAATAAGCCCAATCTCGTCTGATCTTGGAAGCCAAGCAGGATAGGGCCTGGTTAGTACTTGGATGGGAGACCACCTTGGAATACCAGGTGCTGTAAGCCTTTATTTTTCAAGAATACATAATCAATAAAAGATCATTAATAAATACTACCTTACATTGTACTGTGGTAGCTTACGGCCATACCACCCTGAATAAGCCCAAACTCGTATGATCTTGGATGCCAAGCAGGATAGGGCCTGGTTAGTACTTAGATGGGAGACCACCTGGAAATACCAGGTGCTGTAAGCCTTTATTTTTCAAGAATACATAATCAATAAAGGATCATTAATAAATACTACCTTACATTGTCCTGTGATAGCTTGCGGCCATACCAGCCTGAAAGATGCCCAATCTTCTATGATCTTGGAAGCCAAGCAATAAAGGGCTTGTTTAGTAAAGGCATTGGAGACCGCCTGGGAATACCGGGTAATGTAAGCTTTTAATTTTCCAAAAATACATACTCCATAGATGATCATTAATAAATACTACCTTACATTGTGCTGTGATAGCTTGTGGCCATACCAGCCTGAAAGATGCCCAATCTTGTATGATCTTGGAAGCCAAGCAGGATAGGGCCTGGTTAGTACTTGGATGGGAGACCACCTAGGAATACCAGGTGCTGTAAGCCTTTTTTTTTCAAGAATTCATAATCAATAAAGGAACATTAATAAATACTACCTTACATTGTCCTGTGATAGCTTGCGGCCATACCAGCCTGAAAGATGCCCAATCTTGTATGATCTTGGAAGCCCGGAACGATAGGGCCTGGTTAGTACTTAGATGGGAGACCACCTGGGAATACCAGGTGCTGTAAGCTTTTTTTTTTCAAGAATACATAATCAATTAAGGATCATTAATAAATACTACCTTACATTGTGCTGTGATAGCTTGCGGCCATACCAGCCTGAAAGATGCCCAATCTCGTCTGATCTTGGAAGCCAAGCAATAAAGGGCTTGGTTATTAAAGGCATGGGAGACCGCCTGGGAATACCGGGTATTGTAAGCTTTTAATTTTCCAAAAATACATACTCCATAGATGTTCATTAATAAGTACTACCTTACATTGTCCTGTGATAGCTTGCGGCCATACCACCCTGAATAAGCCCAATCTCGTCTGATCTTGGAAGCCAAGCAGGATAGGGCCTGGTTAGTACTTGGATGGGAGACCACCTGGGAATACCAGGTGCTGTAAGCTTTTTTTTTTCAAGAATATATAATCAATTAAGGATCATTAATAAATACTACCTTACATTGTGCTGTGATAGCTTGCGGCCATACCAGCCTGAAAGATGCCCAATCTTGTATGATCTTTGAAGCCAAGCAATAAAGGGCTTGGTTATTAAAGGCATTGGAGACCGCCTGGGAATACCGGGTAATGTAAGCCTTTATTTTTCAAGAATACATAATCAAAAAAGGATCATTAATAAATACTACCTTACATTGTACTGTGGTAGCTTACGGCCATACCACCCTGAATAAGCCCAATCTCGTCTGATCTTGAAAGCCAAGCAGGATAGGGCCTGGTTAGTACTTGGATGGGAGACCACCTGGGAATACCAGGTGCTGTAAGCCTTTATTTTTCAAGAATACATAATCAATAAAGGATCATTAATAAATACTACCTTACATTGTCCTGTGATAGCTTGCGGCCATACCAGCCTGAAAGATGCCCAATCTTGAAATGATCTTGGAAGCCAAGCAATAAAGGGCTTGGTTATTAAAGGCATTGGAGAACGCCTGGGAATACCGGGTAAAGTAAGCCTTTATTTTTCAAGAATACATACTCCATAGATGATCATTAATAAATACTACCTTACATTGTACTGTGGTAGCTTACGGCCATACCACCCTGAATAAGCCCAATCTCGTCTGATCTTGGAAGCCAAGCAGGATAGGGCCTGTTTAGTACTTGGATGGGAGACCGCCTGGCAATACCAGGTGCTGTAAGCTTTTATTTTTCTAGAACACACAATCAATAGAGGAACATTAATAAATACTACCTTACATTGTGCTGTGGTAGTTTGCGGCCATACCAGCCTGAAAGATGCCCAATCTTGTATGATCTTGGAAGCCAAGCAATAAAGGGCTTGGTTATTAAAGGCATTGGAGACCGCCTGGCAATACCGGGTAATGTAAGCTTTTAATTTTCCAAAAATACATAATCAATAAAGGAACATTAATAAATACTACCTTACATTGTCCTGTGATAGCTTGCGGCCATACCAGCCTGAAAGATGCCCAATCTTGTATAATCTTGGAAGCCAAGCAGGATAGGGCCTGGTTAGTACTTGGATGGGAGACAACCTGGGAATACCAGGTGCTGTAAGCTTTTATTTTTCTAGAACACACAATCAATAAAAGATCATTAATAAATACTACCTTACATTGTGCTGTGGTAGCTTGCGGCCATGCCAGCCTGAAAGATGCCCAATCTTGTATAATCTTGGAAGCCAAGCAATAAAGGGCTTGTTTAGTAAAGGCATTGGAGACCGCCTGGGAATACCGGGTAATGTAAGCTTTTAATTTTCCAAAAATACATACTCCATAGATGATCATTGATAAATTCTGCCTTACATTGTACTGTGGTAGCTAACGGCCATACCACCCTGAATAAGCCCAATCTCGTCTGATCTTGGAAGCCAAGCAGCATAGGGCCTGGTTAGTTCTTGGATGGGAGACCACCTGGGAATACCAGGTGCTGTAAGCCTTCATTTTTCAAGAATACATAATCAATAAAGGATCATTAATAAATACTACCTTACATTGTACTGTGGTAATTTATGGCCATACCACCCTGAATAAGCCCAATCTCATCTGATCTTGGAAGCCAAGCAGGATAGGGCCTGGTTAGTACTTGGATGGGAGACCACCTAGGAATACCAGGTGCTGTAAGCTTTTTTTTTTCAAGAATTCATAATCAATAAAGGAACATTAATAAATACTACCTTACATTGTGCTGTGATAGCTTGCGGCAATACCAGCCTGATAGATGCCCAATCTTGTATGATCTTGGAAGCCAAGCAATAAAGGGGTTTTTTAGTAAAGGCTTTGGAGACCGCCTGGGAATACCGGGTAATGTAAGCTTTTAATTTTCCAAAAATACATACTCCATAGATGATCATTAATAAATACTACCTTACATTGTACTGTGGTAGCTTACGGCCATACCACCCTGAATAAGCCCAATCTCGTCTGATCTTGGAAGCCAAGCAGGATAGGGCCTGGTTAGTACTTGGATGGGAGACCACCTGGGAATACCAGGTGCTGTAAGCTTTTATTTTTGTAGAACACACAATCAATAAAAGATCATTAAAAAATACTACCTTACATTGTACTGTGGTAGCTTGCGGCCATACCAACCTGAAAGATGCCCAATCTTGTATGATCTTGGAAGCCAAGCAATAAAGGGCTTTTTTAGTAAAGGCTTTGGAGACCGCCTGGGAATACCGGGTAATGTAAGCCTTTATTTTTCAAGAATACATAATCAAAAAAGGATCATTAATAAATACTACCTTACATTGTACTGTGGTAGCTTGCGGCCATACCAGCCTGAAAGATGCCCAATCTTGTATGATCTTGGAAGCCAAACAATAAAGGGCTTGTTTAGTAAAGGCATTGGAGACCGCTTGGGAATACCGGGTAATGTAAGCTTTTAATTTTCCAAAAATACATACTCCATAGATGATCATCAATAAATTCTGCCTTACATTGTGCTGTGGTAGCTTACGGCCATATCACCCTGAATAAGCCCAATCTCGTCTGATCTTGGAAGCCAAGCAGGATAGGGCCTGGTTAGTACTTGGATGGGAGACCACCTGGGAATACCAGGTGCTGTAAGCCTTTATTTTTCAAGAATACGTAATCAATAAAGGATCATTAATAAATACTACCTTACATTGTGCAGTGATAGCTTGCGGCCATACCAGCCTGAAAGATGCCCAATCTTGTATGATCTTGGAAGCCAAGAACGATAGGGCTTGTTTAGTACTTGGATGGGAGACCAACTGGGAATACCGGGTAACGTAAGCTTTTAATTTTCCAAAAATACATACTCCATAGATGATCATTAATAAATTCTGCCTTACATTGTACTGTGGTAGCTTACGGCCATACCACCCTGAATAAGCCCAATCTCGTCTGATCTTGGAAGTCCAAGCGGGATAGGGCCTGGTTAGTACTTGGATGGGAGACCACCTGGGAATACCAGGTGATGTAAGCCTTTATTTTTCAAGAATACATAATCAATAAAGGATCATTAATAAATACTACTTTACATTGTACTGTGGTAGCCTACGGCCATACCACCCTGAATAAGCCCAATCTCGTCTGATCTTGGAAGCCAAGCAGGATAGGGCCTGGTTAGTACTTGGATGTCAGACCACCTAGGAATACCAGGTGCTGTAAGCCTTTATTTTTCAAGAATACACAATGAATAAAAGATCATTAATAAATACTACCTTACATTGTGCTGTGGTAGCTTGCG
>JBBDHG010000259.1:185000-187500 GCA_037951165.1 Lophius americanus | reverse complement strand
AATACCGGGTAATGTAAGCCTTTATTTTTCAAGAATACATAATCAATAAAGGATCATTGATAAATACTACCTTACATTGTACTGTGGTAGCTTACGGCCATACCACCCTGAATAAGCCCAATCTCGTCTGATCTTGGAAGCCAAGCAATAAAGGGCTTGTTTAGTAAAGGCTTTGGAGACCTCCTGGGAATACCGGGTAATGTAAGCTTTTAATTTTCCAAAAATACATACTCCATAGATGATCATTAATAAATTCTGCCTTACATTGTACTGTGGTAGCTTACGGCCATACCACCCTGAATAAGCCCAATCTTGTCTGATCTTGGATGCCAAGCAGGATAGGGCCTGGTTAGTACTTGGATGGGAGACCACCTGGGAATACCAGGTGCTGTAAGCCTTTATTTTTCAAGAATATATAATCAATAAAGGATCATTAATAAATATTACCTTACATTGTACTGTGGTAGCTTACGGCCAAACCACTCTGAATAAGCCCAATCTCGTCTGATCTTGGAAGCCAAACAGGATAGGGCCTGGTTAGTACTTGGATGGGAGACCACCTGGGAATACCAGGTGCTGTAAGCCTTTATTTTTCAAGAATACATAATCAATAAAGGATCATTAATAAATACTACCTTACATTGTCCTGTGATAGCTTGCGGCCATACCAGCCTGAAAGATGCTCAATCTTGTATGATCTTGGAAACCAAGCAATAAAGGGCTTGTTTAGTAAAGGCATTGGAGACCTCCTGGGAATACCGGGTAATGTAAGCTTTTAATTTTCCAAAAATACATACTCCATAGATGATCATTAATAAATACTACCTTACATTGTCCTGTGATAGCTTGCGGCCATACCAGCCTGAAAGATGCCCAATCTTCTATGATCTTGGAAGCCAAGCAATAAAGGGCTTGTTTAGTAAAGGCATTGCAGACCGCCTGGGAATACCGGGTAATGTAAGCTTTAAATTTTCCAAAAATACATACTCCATAGATGATCATTAATAAATTCTGCCTTACATTGTACTATGGTAGCTTACGGCCATACCACCCTGAATAAGCCCAATCTCGTCTGATCTTGGAAGCCAAGCAGGATAGGGCCTGGTTAGTACTTGGATGGGAGACCGCCTGGGAATACCAGGTGCTGTAAGCTTTTATTTTTCAAGAATACATAATCAATAAAGGATCATTAATAAATACTACCTTACATTGTCCTGTGATAGCTTGCGGCCATACCAGCCTGAAAGATGCCCAATCTTGTATGATCTTGGAAGCCAAGCAATAAAGGGCTTGGTTAGTAAAGGCATTGGAGACCGCCTGGGAATACCGGGTAATGTAAGCCTTTATTTTTCAAGAATACATAATCAATAAAGGATCATTGATAAATACTACCTTACATTGTCCTGTGATAGCTTGCGGCCATACCAGCCTGAAAGATGCCCAATCATGTATGATCTTGTAAGCCAAGCAGGATAGTGCCTGGTTAGCACTTGAATGGGAGACCACCTGGGAATACCAGGTGCTGTAAGCTTTTATTTTTCAAGAATACAAAATCAATAAAGGATCATTAATAAATACTACCTTACATTGTGCTGTGATAGCTTGCGGCCATTCCAGCCTGAAATATGCCCAATCTTGTATGATCTTGGAAGCCAAGAACGATAGGGCTTGTTTAGTACTTGGATGGGAGACCAACTGGGAATACCGGGTAATGTAAGCTTTTAATTTTCCAAAAATACATACTCCATAGATGATCATTAATAAATTCTGCCTTACATTGTACTATGGTAGCTTACGGCCATACCACCCTGAATAAGCCCAATCTCGTCTGATCTTGGAAGCCAAGCAGGGTAGGGCCTGGTTAGTACTTGGATGGGAGACCACCTGGGAATACCGGGTAATGTAAGCCTTTATTTTTCAAGAATACATAATCAATAAAGGATCATTGATAAATACTACCTTACATTGTACTGTGGTAGCTTACGGCCATACCACCCTGAATAAGCCCAATCTCGTCTGATCTTGGAAGCCAAGCAGGATAGGGCCTGGTTAGTACTTGGATGGGAGACCGCCTGGGAATACCAGGTGCTGTAAGCCTTTATTTTTCAAGAATACATAATCAATAAAGGATCATTAAGAAATACTACCTTACATTGTACTGTGGTAGCTTACGGCCATACCACTCTGAATAAGCCCAATCTCGTCTGATCTTGGAAGCCAAGCAGGATAGGGCCTGGTTAGTACTTGGATGGGAGACCGCCTGGGAATACCAGGTGCTGTAAGCCTTTATTTTTCAAGAATACATAATCAATAAAGGATCATTAATAAATACTACCTTACATTGTCTTGTGATAGCTTGCGGCCATACCAGCCTGAAAGATGCCCAATCATGTATGATCTTGGAAGCCAAGCAATAAAGGGCTTGGTTAGTAAAGGCATTGGAGACCGCCTGGGAATACCGGGTAATGTAAGCCTTTATTTTTCAAGAATACATAATCAA
>JBBDHG010000259.1:167500-175000 GCA_037951165.1 Lophius americanus | reverse complement strand
ATCAAAAAAAGATCATTAATAAATACTACCTTACATTGTCCTGTGATAGCTTGCGGCCATACCAGCCTGAAAGATGTCCAATCTTCTATGATCTTGGAAGCCAAGCAATAAAGGACTTGTTTAGTAAAGGCATTGGAGACCGCCTGGGAATACCGGGTAATGTAAGCTTTTAATTTTCCAAAAATACATACTCCATAGATGATCATTAATAAATACTACCTTACATTGTGCTGTGATAGCTTGCGGCCATACCAGCCTGAAAGATGCCCAATCATGTATGATCTTGGAAGCCAAGCAATAAAGGGCTTGGTTAGTAAAGGCATTGGAGACCGCCTGGGAATACCGGGTAATGTAAGCCTTTATTTTTCAAGAATACATAATCAATAAAGGATCATTGATAAATACTACCTTACATTGTACTGTGGTAGCTTACGGCCATACCACCCTGAATAAGCCCAATCTCGTCTGATCTTGGAACCCAAGCAGGATAGGGCCTGGTTAGTACTTGGATGGGAGACCACCTGGGAATACCAGGTGCTGTAAGCCTTTATTTTTCAAGAATACTTAATCAATAAAGGATCATTAATAAATACTACCTTACATTGTCCTGTGATAGCTTGCGGCCATACCAGCCTGAAAGATGCCCAATCTTGTATGATCTTGGAAGCCAAGAACGATAGGGCTTGTTTAGTAGTTGGATGGGAGACCAACTGGGAATACCGGGTAATGTAAGCTTTTAATTTTCCAAAAATACATACTCCATAGATGATCATTAATAAATTCTGCCTTACATTGTACTGTGGTAGCTTACGGCCATACCACCCTGACTAAGCCCAATCTCGTCTGATCTTGGATGCCAAGCAGAATAGGGCCTGGTTAGTACTTGGATGGGAGACCACCTGGGAATACCAGGTGCTGTAAGCCTTTATTTTTCAAGAATACATAATCAATAAAGAATCATTAATAAATACTACCTTACATTGTGCTGTGATAGCTTGCGGCCATACCAGCCTGAAAGATGCCCAATCTTGTATGATCTTGGAAGCCAAGAACGATAGGGCTTGTTTAGTACTTGGATGGGAGACCAACTGGGAATACCGGGTAATGTCAGCTTTTAATTTTCCAAAAATACATACTCCATAGATGATCATTAATAAATTCTGCCTTACATTGTACTGTGGTAGCTTACGGCCATACCACCCTGAATAAGCCCAATCTCGTCTGATCTTGGATGCCAAGCAGTATAGGGCCTGGTTAGTACTTGGATGGGAGACCGCCTGGGAATACCAGGTGCTGTAAGCCTTTATTTTTCAAGAATACATAATCAATAAAGGATCATTGATAAATACTACCTTACATTGTACTGTGGTAGCTTGCGGCCATACCAGCCTGAAAGATGCCCAATCTTGTATGATCTTGGAAGCCAAGCAGGATAGGCCCTGGTTAGTACTTGAATGGGAGACCTCCTGGGAATACCAGGTGCTGTAAGCTTTTATTTTTCAAGAATACATAATCAATAAAGGATCATTAATAAATACTACCTTACATTGTGCTGTGATAGCTTGCGGCCATACCAGCCTGAAAGATGCCCAATCTTGTATGATCTTGGAAGCCAAGAACGATAGGGCTTGTTTAGTACTTGGATGGGAGACCAACTGGGAATACCGGGTAATGTAAGCTTTTAATTTTCCAAAAAATACATACTCCATAGATGATCATTAATAAATTCTGCCTTACATTGTACTGTGGTAGCTTACGGCCATACCACCCTGAATTAACCCAATCTCGTCTGATCTTGGAAGCCAAGCAGGATAGGGCCTGGTTAGTACTTGGATGGGAGACCACCTGGGAATACCAGGTGCTGTAAGCCTTTATTTTTCAAGAATACATAATCAATAAAGGATCATTAATAAATACTACCTTACATTGTCCTGTGATAGCTTGCGGCCATACCAGCCTGAAAGATGCCCAATCTTCTATGATCTTGGAAGCCAAGCAATAAAGGCCTTGTTTAGTAAAGGCATTGGAGACCTCCTGGGAATACCGGGTAATGTAAGCTTTTAATTTTCCAAAAATACATACTCCATAGATGATCATTAATAAATTCTGCCTTATATTGTACTGTGGTATCTTACGGCCATACCACCCTGAATTAGCCCAATCTCCCCTGAGCTTGGAAGCCAAGAAGGAAAAGGCCTGGTTAGTACTTGGATGGGAGACCACCTGGGAATACCAGGTGCTGTAAGCTTTTATTTTTCTGTAATACACAATCAATAAAGAATCATTAATAAATTCTGCCTTACATTGTACGGTGGTAGCTTACGGCCATACCACCCTGAATAAGACCAATCTCGTCTGATCTTGGAAGAGAAGCAGGATAGGGCCTAGTTAGTACTTGGATGGGAGACCACCTGGGAATACCAGGTGCTGTAAGCTTTTATTTTTCTAGAATACATAATCAATAAAGGATCATTAATAAATACTACCTTACATTGTGCTGTGATAGCTTGCGGCCATACCACCCTGAAAGATGCCCAATCTTGTATGATCTTGGAAGCCAAGCAATAAAGGGCTTGGTTATTAAAGGCATTGGAGACCGCCTGGGAATACCGGGTAATGTAAGCTTTTAATTTTCCACATATACATTCTCCATAGATGATCATTAATAAATTCTGCCTTACATTGTACGGTGGTAGCTTACGGCCATACCACCCTGAATAAGACCAATCTCGTCTGATCTTGGAAGAGAAGCAGGATAGGGCCTAGTTAGTACTTGGATGGGAGACCACCTGGGAATACCAGGTGCTGTAAGCTTTTATTTTTCTAGAATACATAATCAATAAAGGATCATTAATAAATACTACCTTACATTGTCCTGTGATAGCTTGCGGCAATAACAGCCTGAAAGATGCCCAAACTTGTATGATCTTGGAAGCCAAGCAATAAAGGGCTTGTTTAGTAAAGGCATTGGAGACCGCCTGGGAATACCGGGTAATGTAAGCTTTTAATTTTCCAAAAATACATACTCCATAGATGATCATTAATAAATTCTGCCTTACATTGTACTGTGGTAGCTTACGGCCATACCACCCTGACTAAGCCCAATCTCGTCTGATCTTGGATGCCAAGCAGGATAGGGCCTGGTTAGTACTTGGATGGGAGACCACCTGGGAATACCAGGTGCTGTAAGCCTTTATTTTTCAAGAATACATAATCAATAAAGAATCATTAATAAATACTACCTTACATTGTACTATGGTAGCTTACGGCCATACCACCCTGAATAAGCCCAATCTCGTCTGATCTTGGAAGCCAAGCAGGATAGGGCCTGGTTAGTACTTGGATGGGAGACCACCTGGGAATACCAGGTGCTGTAAGCCTTTATTTTTCAAGAATACATAATCAATAAAGGATCATTAATAAATACTACCTTACATTGTCCTGTGATAGCTTGCGGCCATACCAGCCTGAAAGATGTCCAATCTTCTATGATCTTGGAAGCCAAGCAATAAAGGACTTGTTTAGTAAAGGCATTGGAGACCGCCTGGGAATACCGGGTAATGTAAGCTTTTAATTTTCCAAAAATACATACTCCATAGATGATCATTAATAAATACTACCTTACATTGTGCTGTGATAGCTTGCGGCCATACCAGCCTGAAAGATGCCCAATCTTGTATGATCTTGGAAGCCAAGAAATAAAGGGCTTGTTTAGTACTTGGATGGGAGACCAACTGGGAATACCGGGTAATGTAAGCTTTTAATTTTCCAAAAATACATACTCCATAGATGATCATTAATAAATTCTGCCTTATATTGTACTGTGGTATCTTACGGCCATACCACCCTGAATTAGCCCAATCTCCCCTGAGCTTGGAAGCCAAGAAGGAAAATGCCTGGTTAGTACTTGGATGGGAAAACACCTGGGAATACCAGGTGCTGTAAGCTTTTATTTTTCTGTAATACACAATCAATAAAGAATCATTAATAAATTCTGCCTTACATTGTACGGTGGTAGCTTACGGCCATACCACCCTGAATAAGACCAATCTCGTCTGATCTTGGAAGAGAAGCAGGATAGGGCCTAGTTAGTACTTGGATGGGAGACCACCTGGGAATACCAGGTGCTGTAAGCTTTTATTTTTCTAGAATACATAATCAATAAAGGATCATTAATAAATACTACCTTACATTGTCCTGTGATAGCTTGCGGCCATACCAGCCTGAAAGATGTCCAATCTTCTATGATCTTGGAAGCCAAGCAATAAAGGACTTGTTTAGTAAAGGCATTGGAGACCGCCTGGGAATACCGGGTAATGTAAGCTTTTAATTTTCCAAAAATACATACTCCATAGATGATCATTAATAAATACTACCTTACATTGTGCTGTGATAGCTTGCGGCCATACCAGCCTGAAAGATGCCCAATCTTGTATGATCTTGGAAGCCAAGAAATAAAGGGCTTGTTTAGTACTTGGATGGGAGACCAACTGGGAATACCGGGTAATGTAAGCTTTTAATTTTCCAAAAATACATACTCCATAGATGATCATTAATAAATTCTGCCTTACATTGTACTGTGGTAGCTTACGGCCATACCACCCTGAATAAGCCCAATCTCATCTGATCTTGGAAGCCAAGCAGGATAGGGCCTGGTTAGTACTTGGATGGGAGACCACCTGGGAATACCAGGTGCTGTAAGCCTTTTTTTTTCAAGAATAAATAATCAATAAAGGATCATTAATAAATACTACCTTACATTGCACTATGATAGCTTGCGGCCATACCACCCTGAGTAAGCCCAATCTCGTCTGATCTTGGAAGCCAAGCAGGATAGGGCCTGGTTAGTACTTGGATGGGAGACCACCTGGGAATACCAGGTGCTGTAAGCTTTTATTTTTCTGTAATACACAATCAATAAAGAATCATTAATAAATTCTGCCTTACATTGTACGGTGGTAGCTTACGGCCATACCACCCTGAATAAGACCAATCTCGTCTGATCTTGGAAGAGAAGCAGGATAGGGCCTAGTTAGTACTTGGATGGGAGACCACCTGGGAATACCAGGTGCTGTAAGCTTTTATTTTTCTAGAATACATAATCAATAAAGGATCATTAATAAATACTACCTTACATTGTGCTGTGATAGCTTGCGGCCATACCACCCTGAAAGATGCCCAATCTTGTATGATCTTGGAAGCCAAGCAATAAAGGGCTTGGTTATTAAAGGCATTGGAGACCGCCTGGGAATACCGGGTAATGTAAGCTTTTAATTTTCCACATATACATTCTCCATAGATGATCATTAATAAATTCTGCCTTACATTGTACGGTGGTAGCTTACGGCCATACCACCCTGAATAAGCCCAATCTCGTCTGATCTTGGATGCCAAGCAGGATAGGGCCTGGTTAGTACTTGGATGGGAGACCAACTGGGAATACCGGGTAATGTAAGCTTTTAATTTTCCAAAAATACATACTCCATATATGATCATTAATAAATACTACCTTACATTGTACTGTGGTAGCTTACGGCCATACCACCCTGAATAAGCCCAATCTCGTCTGATCTTGGAAGCCAAGCAGGATAGGGCCTGGTTAGTACTTGGATGGGAGACCAACTGGGAATACTTGGTGCTGTAAGCTTTTATTTTTCTAGAATACATAATCAATAAAGGATCATTAATAACTACTACCTTACATTGTGCTGTGATAGCTTGCGGCCATACCAGCCTGAAAGATGCCCAATCTTGTATGATCTTGGAAGCCAAGAAATAAAGGGCTTGGTTATTAAAGGCATTGGAGACCGCCTGGGAATACCGGGTAATGTAAGCCTTTATTTTTCAAGAATACATAATCAAAAAAGGATCATTAATAAATACTACCTTACATTGTCCTGTGATAGCTTACGGCCATACCACCCTGAATAAGCCCAATCTCGTCTGATCTTGGAAGCCAAGCAGAATAGGGCCTGGTTAGTACTTGGATGGGAGACCACCTGGGAATACCAGGTGCTGTAAGCTTTTATTTTTGTACAACACACAATCAATAAAAGATCATTAATAAATACTACCTTACATTGTGCTGTGGTAGCTTGCGGCCATACCAACCTGAAAGATGCCCAATCTTGTATGATCTTGGAAGCCAAGCAATAAAGGGCTTGTTTAGTAAAGGCATTGGAGACCGCCTGGGAATACCGGGTAATGTAAGCTTTTAATTTTCCAAAAATACATACTCCATAGATGATCATTGAAAAATTCTGCTTAACATTGTACTGTGGTAGCTTACGGCCATACCACCCTGAATAAGCCCAATCTCGTCTGATCTTGGAATCCAAGCAGGATAGGTCCTGGTTAGTACTTGGATGGGAGACCCCCTAGGAATACCAGGTGTTGTAAGCTTTTTTTTTTTCAAGAATTCATAATCAATAAAGGAACATTAATAAATACTACCTTACATTGTGCTGTGATAGCTTGCGGCCATACCAGCCTGAAAGATGCCCAATCTCGTCTGATCTTGGATGCCAAGCAGGATAGGGCCTGGTTAGTACTTGGATGGGAGACCACCTGGGAATACCAGGTGCTGTAAGCCTTTATTTTTCAAGAATACATAATCAATAAAGGATCATTAATAAATACTACCTTACATTGTCCTGTGATAGCTTGCGGCCATACCAGCCTGAAAGATGCCCAATCTTGTATGATCTTGGAAGCCAAGCAATAAAGGGCTTGTTTAGTAAAGGCATTGGAGACCGCCTGGGAATACCGGGTAATGTAAGCTTTTAATTTTCCAAAAATACATACTCCATAGATGATCATTAATAAATACTACCTTAAATTGTACTGTGGTAGCTTACGGCCATACCAACCTGAAAGATGCCCAATCTTGTATGATCTTGGAAGCCAAGCAGGATAAGGCCTGGTTAGTACTTGGATGGGAGACCACCTGGGAATACCAGGTGCTGTAAGCTTTTTTTTTTCAAGAATACATAATCAATAAAGGATCATTAATAAATACTACCTTACATTGTCCTGTGATAGCTTGCGGCCATACCAGCCTGAAAGATGCCCAATCTTCTATGATCTTGGAAGCCAAGAAATAAAGGGCTTGGTTAGTAAAGGCATTGGAGACCGCCTGGGAATACCGGGTAATGTAAGCCTTTATTTTTCAAGAATACATAATCAATAAAGGATCATTGATAAATACTACCTTACATTGTACTGTGGTAGCTTACGGCCATACCAGCCTGAATAAGCCCAATCTCGTCTGATCTTGGAAGCCAAGCAGGATAGGGCCTGGTTAGTACTTGGATGGGAGACCACCTGGGAATACCAGGTGCTGTAAGCCTTTATTTTTCAAGAATACATAATCAATAAAGGATCATTAATAAAAACTACCTTACATTGTCCTGTGATAGCTTGCGGCCATACCAGCCTGAAAGATGCCCAATCTTGTATGATCTTGGAAGCCAAGTAATAAAGGGCTTGGTTAGTAAAGGC
>JBBDHG010000259.1:147500-162500 GCA_037951165.1 Lophius americanus | reverse complement strand
CTTACGTTGTACTGTGGTAGCTTACGGCCATACCACCCTGAATAAGCCCAATCTCGTCTGATCTTGGAAGCCAAGCAGGATAGGTCCTGGTTAGTACTTGGATGGGAGACCACCTGGGAATACCAGGTGCTGTAAGCTTTTATTTTTTTAGAACACACAATCAATAAAAGATCATTAATAAATACTACCTTACATTGTGCTGTGATAGCTTGCGGCCATACCAGCCTGAAAGATGCCCAATCTTGTATGATCTTGGAAGCCAAGCAGGATAGGGCCTGGTTAGTACTTGAATGGGAGACCTCCTGGGAATACCAGGTGCTGTAAGCTTTTATTTTTCAAGAATACATAATCAATAAAGGATCATTAATAAATACTACCTTACATTGTGCTGTGATAGCTTGCGGCCATACCAGCCTGAAAGATGCCCAATCTTGTATGATCTTGGAAGCCAAGAACGATAGGGCTTGTTTAGTACTTGGATGGGAGACCAACTGGGAATACCGGGTAATGTAAGCTTTTAATTTTCCAAAAATACATACTCCATAGATGATCATTAATAAATTCTGCCTTACATTGTACTGTGGTAGCTTACGGCCATACCACCCTGACTAAGCCCAATCTCGTCTGATCTTGGATGCCAAGCAGGATAGGGCCTGGTTAGTACTTGGATGGGAAATCACCTGGGAATACCAGGTGCTGTAAGCCTTTATTTTTCAAGAATACATAATCAATAAAGAATCATTAATAAATACTACCTTACATTGTACTGTGGTAGCTTACGGCCATACCACCCTGAATAAGCCCAATCTCGTCTGATCTTGGATGCCAAGCAGGATAGGGCCTGGTTAGTACTTGGATGGGAGACCACCTAGGAATACCAGGTGCTGTAAGCTTTTTTTTTTCAAGAATTCATAATCAATAAAGGAACATTAATAAATACTACCTTACATTGTCCTGTGATAGCTTGCTGCCATACCAGCCTGAAAGATGCCCAATCTTGTGTGATCTTGGAAGCCAAGCAATAAAGGGCTTGTTTAGTAAAGGCATTAAAGACCGCCTGGGAATACCGGGTAATGTAAGCCTTTAATTTTCCAAAAATACATACTCCATAGATGATCATTAATAAATTCTGCCTTACGTTGTACTGTGGTAGCTTACGGCCATACCACCCTGAATAAGCCCAATCTCGTCTGATCTTGGAAGCCAAGCAGGATAGGGCCTGGTTAGTACTTGGATGGGAGACCACCTGGGAATACCAGGTGCTGTAAGCTTTTATTTTTGTAGAACACACAATCAATAAAAGATCATTAATAAATACTACCTTACATTGTGCTGTGATAGCTTGCGGCCATACCAGCCTGAAAGATGCCCAATCTTGTATGATCTTGGAAGCCAAGAACGATAGGGCTTCTTTAGTACTTGAATGGGAGACCAACTGGGAATACCGGGTAATGTAAGCTTTTAATTTTCCAAAAATACATACTCCATAGAGGATCATTAATAAATTCTGCCTTACATTGTACTGTGGTAGCTTACGGCCATACCACCCTGATTAAGCCCAATCTCGTCTGATCTTGGATGCCAAGCAGGATAGGGCCTGGTTAGTACTTGGATGGGAGACCACCTGGGAATACCAGGTGCTGTAAGCCTTTATTTTTCAAGAATAAAGAATCATTAATAAATACTACCTTACATTGAACTGTGGTAGCTTACGGCCATACCACCCTGAATAAACCCAATCTCGTCTGATCTTGGAAGCCAAGCAGGATACGTCCTGGTTAGTACTTGGATGGGAGACCACCTGGGAATACCAGGTGCTGTAAGCTTTTATTTTTGTAGAACACACAATCAATAAAAGATCATTAATAAATACTACCTTACATTGTGCTGTGATAGCTTGCGGCCATACCAGCCTGAAAGATGCCCAATCTTGTATGATCTTGGAACCCAAGAACGATAGGGCTTGTTTAGTACTTGGATGGGAGACCAACTGGGAATACCGGGTAATGTAAGCTTTTAATTTTCCAAAAATACATACTCCATAGATGATCATTAATACATTCTGCCTTACATTGTACTGTGGTAGCTTACAGCCATACCACCCTGAATAAGCCCAATCTCGTCTGATCTTGGAAGCCAAGCAGAATAGGGCCTGGTTAGTACTTGGATGGGAGACCACCTGGGAATACCAGGTGCTGTAAGCTTATATTTTTATAGAATACACAATCAATAAAAGATCATTAATAAATACTACCTTACATTGTGCTGTGGTAGCTTGCGGCCTTACCAACCAGAAAGATGCCCAATCTTGTATGATCTTGGAAGCCAAGCAATAAAGGGCTTGTTTAGTAAAGGCATTGGAGACCGCCTGGGAATACCGGGTAATGTAAGCTTTTAATTTTCCAAAAATACATACTCCATAGATGATCATTAATAAATTCTGCCTTACGTTGTACTGTGGTAGCTTACGGCCATACCACCCTGAATAAGCCCAATCTCGTCTGATCTTGGAAGCCAAGCAGGATAGGGCCTGGTTAGTACTTGGATGGGAGACCACCTGGGAATACCAGGTGCTGTAAGCCTTTATTTTTCAAGAATACATAATCAATAAAGGATCATTAATAAATTCTGCCTTACATTGTACTGTGGTAGCTTACGGCCGTACCACCCTGAATAAGCCCAATCTCGTCTGATCTTGGAAGCCAAGCAGGATAGGTCCTGGTTAGTACTTGGATTGGAGACCACCTGGGAATACCAGGTGCTGTAAGCCTTTATTTTTCAAGAATACATAATCAATAAAGGATCATTAATAAATACTACCTTACATTGTCCTGTGATAGCTTGCGGCCATACCAGCCTGAAAGATGCCCAATCTTCTATGATCTTGGAAGCCAAGCAATAAAGGGCTATGTTAGTAAAGGCATTGGAGACAGCTTGGGAATCCGGGTAATGTAAGCTTTTAATTTTCCAAAAATACATACTCCATAGATGATAATTAATAAATACTACCATACATTGTACTGTGGTAGCTTACGGCCATACCACCCTGAATAAGCCCAATCTCGTCTGATCTTGGAAGCCAAGCAGGATAGGGCTTGGTTAGTACTTCGATGGGAGACCACCTGGGAATACTGGGTAATGTAAGCTTTTAATTTTCCACATATACATTCTCCATAGATGATAATTAATAAATTCTGCCTTACATTGTACGGTGGTAGCTTACGGCCATACCACCCTGAATAAGACCAATCTCGTCTGATCTTGGAAGAGAAGCAGGATAGGGCCTAGTTAGTACTTGGATGGGAGACCACCTGGGAATACCAGGTGCTGTAAGCTTTTATTTTTCTAGAATACATAATCAATAAAGGATCATTAATAAATACTACCTTACATTGTGCTGTGATAGCTTACGGCCATACCACCCTGAATAAGCCCAATATTGTCTGATCTTGGAAGCCAAGCAGGATAGGTCCTGGTTAGTACTTGGATGGGAGACCACCTGGGAATACCAGGTGCTGTAAGCTTTTATTTTTCTAGAATACATAATCAATAAAGGATCATTAATAAATACTACCTTACATTGTGCTGTGATAGCTTGCGGCCATACCACCCTGAAAGATGCCCAATCTTGTATGATCTTGGAAGCCAAGCAATAAAGGGCTTGGTTATTAAAGGCATTGGAGACCGCCTGGGAATACCGGGTAATGTAAGCTTTTAATTTTCCAAAAATACATACTCCATAGATGATCATTAATAAATTCTGCCTTACATTGTACTGTGTTAGCTTACGGCCATACCACCCTAAATAAGCCCAATCTCGTCTGATCTTGGATGCTAAGCAGGATAGGGCCTGGTTAGTACTTGGATGGGAGACCACCTGGGAATACCAGGTACTGTAAGCCTTTATTTTTCAAGAATTAATAATCAATAAAGGAACATTAATAAATACTACCTTACATTGTGCTGTGGTAGCTTGCGGCCATACCAACCTGAAAGATGCCCAATCTTGTATGATCTTGGAAGCCAAGAAAAAAAGGGCTTGGTTAGTACTTGGATGGGAGACCACCTGGGAATACCAGGTGCTGTAAGCTTTTATTTTTCAAGAATACATAATCAATAAAAGATCATTAATAAATACTACCTTACATTGTACTGTGGTAGCTTACGGCCATACCACCCTGAATAAGCCCAATCTCGTCTGATCTTGGATGCCAAGCAGGATAGGGCCTGGTTAGTACTTGGATGGGAGACCAACTGGGAATACCGGGTAATGTAAGCTTTTAATTTTCCAAAAATACATACTCCAAAGATGATCATTAATAAATTCTGCCTTACATTGTACTGTGGTAGCTTACGGCCATACCACCCTGAATAAGCCCAATCTCGTCTGATCTTGGATGCCAAGCAGGATAGGGCCTGGTTAGTACTTGGATGGGAGACCACCTGGGAATACCAGGTGCTGTAAGCTTTTTTTTTTCAAGAATACATAATCAATAAAGGATCATTAATAAATACTACCTTACATTGTCCTGTGATAGCTTGCGGCCATACCAGCCTGAAAGATGCCCAATCTTCTATGATCTTGGAAGCCAAGCAATAAAGGGCTTGTTTTGTAAAGGCATTGGAGACCGCCTGGGAATACCGGGTAATGTAAGCTTTTAATTTTCCAAAAATACATACTCCATAGATGATCATTGATAAATACTACCTTAAATTGTACTGTGGTAGCTTACGGCCATACCACCCTGAAAGATGCCCAATCTTGTATGATCTTGGAAGCCAAGCAGGATAGGGCCTGGTTAGTACTTGGATGGGAGACCACCTGGGAATACCAGGTGCTGTAAGCTTTTTTTTTTCAAGAATACATAATCAATAAAGGATCATTAATAAATACTACCTTACATTGTGCTTTGATAGCTTGCGGCCATACCAGCCTGAAGGATGCCCAATCTTCTATGATCTTGGAAGCCAAGCAATAAAGGGCTTGTTTTGTAAAGGCATTGGAGACCGCCTGGGAATACCGGGTAATTTAAGCCTTTATTTTTCAAGAATACATAATCAAAAAAGGATCATTAATAAATACTACCTTACATTGTGCTGTGGTAGCTTGCGGCCATACCAACCTAAAAGATGCCCAATCTTGTATGATCTTGAGAGCCAAGCAATAAAGGGCTTGTTTAGTAAAGGCATTGGAGACCGCCTGGGAATACCGGGTAATGTAAGCTTTTAATTTTCCAAAACTACATACTCCATAGATGATCATTTATAAATACTACCTTACATTGTATTGTGGTAGCTTACGGCCATACCACCCTGAATAATTCCAATCTCGTCTGATCTTGGAAGCCAAGCAGGATAGGGCCTGGTTAGTACTTGGATGGGAGACCACCTAGGAATACCAGGTGCTGTAAGCTTTTTTTTTTCAAGAATTCATAATCAATAAAGGAACATTAATAAATACTACCTTACATTGTCCTGTGATAGCTTGTGGCCATACCAGCCTGAAAGATGCCCAATCTTGTATGATCTTGGAAGCCAAGCAATAAAGGGCTTGGTTATTAAAGGCATTGGAGACAGCCTGGGAATACCGGGTATTGTAAGCTTTTAATCTTCCAAAAATACATACTCCATAGATGTTCATTAATAAATACTACCTTACATTGTCCTGTGATAGCTTGCGGCCATACCAGCCTGAAAGATGCCCAATCTTGTATGATCTTGGAAGCCAAGCAGGATAGGGCCTGGTTAGTACTTGGATGGGAGACCACCTGGGAATACCAGGTGCTGTAAGCCTTTATTTTTCAAGAATTCATAATCAATAAAGGAACATTAATAAATACTACCTTACATTGTCCTGTGATAGCTTGCGGCCATACCAGCCTGAAAGATGCCCAATCTTGTATGATCTTGGAAGCCAAGCAATAAAGGGCTTGGTTATTAAAGGCATTGGAGACCGCCTGGGAATACCGGGTAATGTAAGCCTTTATTTTTCAAGAATACATAATCGAAAAAGGATCATTAATAAATTCTGCCTTACATTGGACTGTGGTAGCTTACGGCCATACCACCCTGAATAAGCCCAATCTCGTCTGATCTTGGAAGCCAAGCAGGATAGGGCCTGGTTAGTAAAGGCATTGGAGACCGCCTGGGAATACCGGGTAATGTAAGCTTTTAATTTTCCAAAAATACATACTCCATAGATGATCATTAATAAATACTACCTTAAATTGTACTGTGGTAGATTACGGCCATACCACCCTGAAAGATGCCCAATCTTGTATGATCTTGGAAGCCAAGCAGGATAAGGCCTGGTTAGTACTTGGATGGGAGACCACCTGGGAATACCAGGTGCTGTAAGCTTTTTTTTTTCAAGAATACATAATCAATAAAGGATCATTAATAAATACTACCTTACATTGTCCTGTGATAGCTTGCGGCCATACCAGCCTGAAAGATGCCCAATCTTCTATGATCTTGGAAGCCAAGCAATAAAGGGCTTGGTTATTAAAGGCATTGGAGACCGCCTGGGAATACCGGGTAATGTAAGCCTTTATTTTTCAAGAATACATAATCAAAAAAGGATCATTAATAAATACTACCTTACATTGTACTGTGGTAGCTTGCGGCCATACCAACTTGAAAGATGTCCAATCTCGTCTGATCTTGGAAGCCAAGCAGGATAGGGCCTGGTTAGTACTTGGATGGGAGACCACCTAGGAATACCAGTTGCTGTAAGCTTTTTTTTTTTCAAGAATTCATAATCAATAAAGGAACATTAATAAATACTACCTTACATTGTCCTGTGATAGCTTACGGCCATACCACCCTGAATAAGCCCAATCTCGTCTGATCTTGGAAGCCAAGAAATAAAGGGCTTGGTTATTAAAGGCATTGGAAACCGCCTGGGAATACCGGTTAATGTAAGCCTTTATTTTTCAAGAATACATAATCGAAAAAGGATCATTAATAAATACTACCTTACATTGTACTGTGGTAGCTTACGGCCATACCACCCTGAATAAGCCCAATCTCGTCTGATCTTGGAAGCCAAGCAGGATAGGGCCTGGTTAGTACTTGGATGGGAGACCACCTGGGAATACCAGGTGCTGTAAGCTTTTATTTTTGTAGAACACACAATCAATAAAGGATCATTAATAAATACTACCTTACATTGTGCTGTGATAGCTTGCGGCCATACCAGCCTGAAAGATGCCCAATCTTGTATGATCTTGGAAGCCAAGAAATAAAGGGCTTGGTTATTAAAGGCATTGGAGACCGCCTGGGAATACCGGGTAATGTAAGCTTTTAATTTTCCAAAAATACATACTCCATTGATGATCATTGATAAATTCTGCCTTACATTGTACTGTGGTAGCTTACGGCCATACCACCCTGAATAAGCCCAATCTCGTCTGATCTTGGAAGCCAAGCAGGATAGGGCCTGGTTAGTACTTGGATGGGAGACCACCTAGGAATACCAGGTGCTGTAAGCTTTTTTTTTTTCAAGAATTCATAATCAATAAAGGAACATTAATAAATACTACCTTACATTGTCCTGTGATAGCTTGCAGCCTTACCAACCTGAAAGATGCCCAATCTCGTATGATCTTGGAGACCACCTAGGAATACCAGGTGCTGTAAGCTTTTTTTTTTCAAGAATTCATAATCAATAAAGGAACATTAATAAATACTACCTTACATTGTGCTGTGATAGCTTGCGGCCATACCAGCCTGAAAGATGCCCAATATTGTATGATCTTGGAAGCCAAGTAGGATAGGGCCTGGTTAGTACTTGGATGGGAGACCACCTGTGAATACTTGGTGCTGTAAGCTTTTATTTTTCTAGAATACATAATCAATAAAGGATCATTAATAAATACTACCTTACATTGTGCTGTGATAGCTTGCGGCCATACCAGCCTGAAAGATGCCCAATATTGTATGATCTTGGAAGCCAAGAAATAAAGGGCTTGGTTAGTAAAGGCATTGGAGACCGCCTGGGAATACCGGGTATTGTAAGCTTTTAATTTTCCAAAAATACATACTCCATAGATGTTCATTAATAAATACTACCTTACATTGTCCTGTGATGGCTTGCGGCCATACCAGCCTGAAAGATGCCCAATCTTGTATAATCTTGGAAGCCAAGCAGGATAGGGCCTGGTTAGTACTTGGATGGAAGACCACCTGGGAATAGCAGGTGCTGTAAGCTTTTATTTCTCTAGAATACATAATCAATAAAAGATCATTAATAAATACTACCTTACATTGTCCTGTGATAGCTTGCAGCCATACCAGCCTGAAAGATGTCCAATCTTCTATGATCTTGGAAGCCAAGCAATAAAGGGCTTGTTTAGTAAAGGCATTGGAGACCGCCTGGGAATACCGGGTAATGTAAGCTTTTAATTTTCCAAAAATACATACTCCATAGATGATCATTGATAAATTCTGCCTTATATTGTACTGTGGTAGCTTACTGCCATACCACCCTGAATAAGCCCAATCTCGTCTGATCTTGGAAGCCAAGCAGGATAGGGCCTGGTTAGTACTTGGATGGGAGACCACCTAGGAATACCAGGTGCTGTAAGCTTTTTTTTTTCAAGAATTCATAATCAATAAAGGAACATTAATAAATACTACCTTACATTGTCCTGTGATAGCTTGCGGCCATACCAGCCTGAAAGATGCCAAATCTTGTATGATCTTGGAAGCCAAGCAGGATAGGGCCTGGTTAGTACTTGAATGGGAGACCACCTGGGAATACCAGGTGCTGTAAGCTTTTATTTTTCTAGAATACATAATATATAAAGGATCATTAATAAATACTACCTTACATTGTCCTGTGATAGCTTGCGGCCATACCAGCCTGAAAGATGCCCAATCTTGTATGATCTTGGAAGCCAAGAAATAAAGGGCTTGGTTATTAAAGGCATTGGAAACCGCCTGGGAATACCGGGTAATGTAAGCCTTTATTTTTCAAGAATACATAGTCAATAAAAGATCATTAATAAATACTACCTTACATTGTACTGTGGTAGCTTACGGCCATACCACCCTGAATAAGCCCAATCTCGTCTGATCTTGGAAGCCAAGCAGGATAGGGCCTGGTTAGTACTTGGATGGGAGACCACCTGGGAATACCAGGTGCTGTAAGCTTTTATTTTTGTAGAACACACAATCAATAAAAGATCATTAATAAATACTACCTTACATTGTCCTGTGATAGCTTCCGGCCATACCAACCTGAAAGATGCCCAATCTTGTATGATCTTGGAAGCCAAGCAATAAAGGGCTTATTTAGTAAAGGCATTGGAGACTGCCTGGGAATACCGGGTAATGTAAGCTTTTAATTTTCCAAAAATACATACTCCATAGATGATCATTGATAAATTCTGCCTTACATTGTACTGTGGTAGCTTACGGCCATACCACCCTGAATAAGCCCAATCTCATCTGGTCTTGGAAGCGAAGAAGAATAGGGCCTGGTTAGTACTTGGATGGGAGACCACCTGGGAATACCAGGTGCTGTAAGCTTTTATTTTTCAAGAATACATAATCAATAAAGGATCATTAATAAATACTACCTTACATTGTGCTGTGATAGCTTGCGGCCATACCAGCCTGAAAGATGCCCAATCTCGTCTGATCTTGGAAGCCAAGCAGGATAGGGCCTGGTTAGTACTTGGATGGGAGACCACCTAGGAATACCAGTTGCTGTAAGCTTTTTTTTTTCAAGAATTCATAATCAATAAAGGAACATTAATAAATACTACCTTACATTGTCCTGTGATAGCTTACGGCCATACCACCCTGAATAAGCCCAATCTCGTCTGATCTTGGAAGCCAAGCAGGATAGGGCCTGGTTAGTACTTGGATGGGAGACCACCTGGGAATACCAGGTGCTGTAAGCTTTTATTTTTCTAGAACAAACAATCAATAAAAGATCATTAATAAATACTACCTTACATTGTCCTGTGATAGCTTGCGGCCATACCAACCTAAAAGATGCCCAATCTTGTATGATATTGAGAGCCAAGCAATAAAGGGCTTGTTTAGTAAAGGCATTAGAGACCGCCTGGGAATACCGGGTAATGTAAGCTTTTAATTTTCCAAAACTAAATTCTCCATAGATGATCATTAATAAATACTACCTTACATTGTATTGTTGTAGCTTACGGCCATACCACCCTGAATAAGCCCAATCTCGTCTGATCTTGGAATCCAAGCAGGATAGGTCCTGGTTAGTACTTGGATGGGAGACCACCTAGGAATACCAGGTGCTGTAAGCTTTTTTTTTCAAGAATTCATAATCAATAAAGGAACATTAATAAATACTACCGTACATTGTCCTGTGATAGCTTGCGGCCATACCAGCCTGAAAGATGCCCAATCTTGTATGATCTTGGAAGCCAATAAATAAAGGGCTTGGTTAGTAAAGGCATTGGAGACCGCCTGGGAATACCGGGTAATGTAAGCTTTTAATTTTCCAAAAATACATACTCCATAGATGATCATTAATAAATTCTGCCTTACATTGTACTGTGGTAGCTTACCGCCATACCACCCTGAATAAGCCCAATCTCGTCTGATCTTGGAAGCCAAGCAGGATAGGGCCTGGTTAGTACTTGGATGGGGGACCCCCTAGGAATACCATGTGCTGTAAGCATTTATTTCTAGAATACATAATCAATATAGGATCATTAATAAATACTACCTTACATTGTCCTGTGATAGCTTGCGGCCATACCAGCCTGAAAGATGCCCAATCTTGTATGATCTTGGAAGCCAAACAATAAAGGGCTTGGTTAGTAAAGGCATTGGAGACCGCCTGGGAATACCGGGTAATGTAAGCCTTTATTTTTCAAGAATACATAATCAAAAAAGGATCATTAATAAATACTACCTTACATTGTACTGTGGTATCTTACGGCCATACCACCCTGAATAAGCCCAATCTCGTCTGATCTTGGAAGCCAAGCAGGATAGGGCCTGGTTAGTACTTGGATGGGAGACCATCTGGGAATACCAGGTGCTGTAAGCTTTTATTTTTCTAGAATACATAATCAATAAAGGATCATTGATAAATACTATCTTACATTGTGCTGTGATAGCTTGCGGCCATACCAGCCTGAAAGATGCCCAATCTTGTATGATCTTGGAAGCCAAGAACGATAGGGCTTGGTTAGTAAAGGCATTGGAGACCGCCTGGGAATAACGGGTAATGTAAGCTTTTAATTTTCCAAAAATACATACTCCATAGATGATCATTAATAAATACTACCTTACATTGTACTGTGGTAGCTTACTGCCATACCACCCTGAATAAGCCCAATCTCGTCTGATCTTGGAAGCCAAGCAGGATAGGGCCTTGTTAGTACTTTGATGGGAGACCACCTGGGAATACCAGGTGCTGTAAACTTTTATATTTCTAGAATATATAATCAATAAAGGATCATTAATAAATACTACCTTACATTGTGTTGAGACAGCTTGCGGCCATACCAGCCTGAAAGATGCCCAATCTTGTATGATCTTGGAAGCCAAGCAATAAAGGGCTTGGTTAGTAAAGGCATTGGAGACCGCCTGGGAATACCGGGTAATGTAAGCCTTTATTTTTCAATAATACATAATCAAAAAAGGATCATTAATAAATACTACCTTACATTGTACTGTGGTAGCTTACGGCCATACCACCCTGAATAAGCCCAATCTCGTCTGATCTTGGAAGCCAAGAAGGATAGGGCCTGGTTAGTACTTGGATGGGAGACCACCTGGGAATACCAGGTGCTGTAAGCTTTTTTTTTTCAAGAATTCATAATCAATAAAGGAACATTAATAAATACTACCTTACATTGTGCTGTGATAGCTTGCGGCCATACCAGCCTGAAAGATGCCCAATATTGTATGATCTTGGAAGCCAAGCAGGATAGGGCCTGGTTAGTACTTGGATGGGAGACCACCTGTGAATACTTGGTGCTGTAAGCTTTTATTTTTCTAGAATACATAATCAATAAAGGATCATTAATAAATACTACCTTACATTGTACTGTGGTAGCTTACGGCCATACCACCCTGAATAAGCCCAATCTCGTCTGATCTTGGAAGCCAAGCAGGATAGGGCCTGGTTAGTACTTGGATGGGAGACCACCTAGGAATACCAGGAGCTGTAAGCTTTTTTTTTTCAAGAATTCATAATCAATAAAGGATCATTAATAAATACTACCTTACATTGTGCTGTGATAGCTTGCGGCCATACCAGCCTGAAAGATGCCCAATCTTGTATGATCTTGGAAGCCAAGCAATAAAGGGCTTGTTTAGTAAAGGCATTGGAGACCGCCTGGGAATACCGGGTAATGTAAGCCTTTATTTTTCAAGAATACATAATCAAAAAAGGATCATTAATAAATACTACCTTACATTGTACTGTGGTATCTTACGGCCATACCACCCTGAATAAGCCCAATCTCGTCTGATCTTGGAAGCCAAGCAGGATAGGGCCTGGTTAGTACTTGGATGGGAGACCATCTGGGAATACCAGGTGCTGTAAGCTTTTATTTTTCTAGAATACATAATCAATAAAGGATCATTGATAAATACTATCTTACATAGTGCTGTGATAGCTTGCGGCCATACCAACCTGAAAGATGCCCAAACTTGTATGATCTTGGAAGCCAAGAACGATAGGGCTTGGTTAGTAAAGGCATTGGAGACCGCCTGGGAATAACGGGTAATGTAAGCTTTTAATTTTCCAAAAATACATACTCCATAGATGATCATTAATAAATACTACCTTACATTGTACTGTGGTAGCTTACTGCCATACCACCCTGAATAAGCCCAATCTCGTCTGATCTTGGAAGCCAAGCAGGATAGGGCCTTGTTAGTACTTTGATGGGAGACCACCTGGGAATACCAGGTGCTGTAAACTTTTATATTTCTAGAATATATAATCAATAAAGGATCATTAATAAATACTACCTTACATTGTGTTGAGACAGCTTGCGGCCATACCAGCCTGAAAGATGCCCAATCTTGTATGATCTTGGAAGCCAAGCAATAAAGGGCTTGGTTAGTAAAGGCATTGGAGACCGCCTGGGAATACCGGGTAATGTAAGCTTTTAATTTTCCAAAAATACATACTCCATAGATGATCATTAATAAATTCTGCCTTACATTGTACTGTGGTAGCTTACGGCCATACCACCCTGAATAAGCCCAATCTCGTCTGATCTCGGATGCCAAGCAGGACAGGGCCTGGTTAGTACTTGGATGGGAGACCACCTGCGATTACCAGGTGCTGTAAGCCTTTATTTTTCAAGAATACATAATCAATAAAGGATCATTAATAAATACTACCTTACATTGTCCTGTGATAGCTTGCGGCAATACCAGCCTGATAGATGCCCAATCTTGTATGATCTTGGAAGCCAAAAAATAAAGGGCTTGGTTAGTAAAGGCATTTGAGACCGCCTGGGAATACCGGGTAATGTAAGCTTTTAATTTTCCAAAAATACATACTCCATAGATGATCATTAATAAATACTACCTTACATTGTACTGTGGTAGCTTACGGCCATACCACCCTGAATAAGCCCAATCTCGTCTGATCTTGGAAGCCAAGCAGGATAGGGCCTGGTTAGTACTTGGATGGGAGACCCCCTAGGAATACCATGTGCTGTAAGCTTTTATTTCTAGAATACATAATCAATAAAGGATCATTAATAAATACTACCTTACATTGTCCTGTGATAGCTTGCGGCCATACCAGCCTGAAAGATGCCCAATCTTGTATGATCTTGGAAGCCAAACAATAAAGGGCTTGGTTAGTAAAGGCATTGGAGACCACCTGGGAATACCGGGTAATGTAAGCCTTTATTTTTCAAGAATACATAATCAAAATAGGATCATTAATAAATACTACCTTACATTGTACTGTGGTATCTTACGGCCATACCACCCTGAATAAGCCCAATCTCGTCTGATCTCGGATGCCAAGCAGGACAGGGCCTGGTTAGTACTTGGATGGGAGACCATCTGGGAATACCAGGTGCTGTAAGCTTTTATTTTTCTAGAATACATAATCAATAAAGGATCATTGATAAATACTATCTTACATTGTGCTGTGATAGCTTGCGGCCATACCAACCTGAAAGATGCCCAAACTTGTATGATCTTGGAAGCCAAGAACGATAGGGCTTGGTTAGTAAAGGCATTGGAGACCGCCTAGGAATAACGGGTAATGTAAGCTTTTAATTTTCCAAAAATACATACTCCATAGATGATCATTGATAAATTCTGCCTTACATTGTACTGTGGTAGCTTACGGCCATAGCACCCTGAATAAGCCCAATCTCGTCTGATCTTGGAAGCCAAGCAGGATAGGGCCTGGTTAGTACTTGGATGGGAGACCACCTAGGAATACCAGGAGCTGTAAGCTTTTTTTTTTCAAGAATTCATAATCAATAAAGGATCATTAATAAATACTACCTTACATTGTGCTGTGATAGCTTGCGGCCATACCAGCCTGAAAGATGCCCAATCTTGTATGATCTTGGAAGCCAAGAAATAAAGGGCTTGGTTAGTAAAGGCATTGGAGACCGCCTGGGAATACCGGGTATTGTAAGCTTTTAATTTTCCAAAAATACATACTCCATAGATGATCATTAATAAATACTACCTTACATTGTACTGTGGTAGCTTACGGCCATACCACCCTGAATAAGCCCAATCTCGTCTGATCTTGGAAGCCAAGAAATAAAGGGCTTGGTTATTAAAGGCATTGGAGACCGCCTGGGAATACCGGGTAATGTAAGCCTTTATTTTTCAAGAATACATAATCAAAAAAGGATCATTAATAAATACTACCTTACATTGTACTGTGGTAGCTTGCGGCCATACCAACTTGAAAGATGTCCAATCTCGTCTGATCTTGGAAGCCAAGCAGGATAGGGCCTGGTTAGTACTTGGATGGGAGACCACCTAGGAATACCAGTTGCTGTA
>JBBDHG010000259.1:137500-142500 GCA_037951165.1 Lophius americanus | reverse complement strand
AAGCAGGATAGGGCCTGGTTAGTACTTGGATGGGAGACCACCTAGGAATACCAGGAGCTGTAAGCTTTTTTTTTTCAAGAATTCATAATCAATAAAGGATCATTAATAAATACTACCTTACATTGTGCTGTGATAGCTTGCGGCCATACCAGCCTGAAAGATGCCCAATCTTGTATGATCTTGGAAGCCAAGCAATAAAGGGCTTGTTTAGTAAAGGCATTGGAGACCGCCTGGGAATACCGGGTAATGTAAGCCTTTATTTTTCAAGAATACATAATCAAAAAAGGATCATTAATAAATACTACCTTACATTGTACTGTGGTATCTTACGGCCATACCACCCTGAATAAGCCCAATCTCGTCTGATCTTGGAAGCCAAGCAGGATAGGGCCTGGTTAGTACTTGGATGGGAGACCATCTGGGAATACCAGGTGCTGTAAGCTTTTATTTTTCTAGAATACATAATCAATAAAGGATCATTGATAAATACTATCTTACATAGTGCTGTGATAGCTTGCGGCCATACCAACCTGAAAGATGCCCAAACTTGTATGATCTTGGAAGCCAAGAACGATAGGGCTTGGTTAGTAAAGGCATTGGAGACCGCCTGGGAATACCGGGTAATGTAAGCCTTTATTTTTCAATAATACATAATCAAAAAAGGATCATTAATAAATACTACCTTACATTGTACTGTGGTAGCTTACGGCCATACCACCCTGAATAAGCCCAATCTCGTCTGATCTTGGAAGCCAAGCAGGATAGGGCCTGGTTAGTACTTGGATGGGGGAATACCAGGTGCTGTAAGCTTTTATTTTTCTAGAACACACAATCAATAAAAGATCATTAATAAATACTACCTTACATTGTGCTGTGATAGCTAGCGGCCATACCAGCCTGAAAGATGCCCAATATTGTATGATCTTGGAAGCCAAGCAGGATAGGGCCTGGTTAGTACTTGGATGGGAGACCACCTGTGAATACTTGGTGCTGTAAGCTTTTATTTTTCTAGAATACATAATCAATAAAGGATCATTAATAAATACTACCTTACATTGCACTGTGGTAGCTTACGGCCATACCACCCTGAATAAGCCCAATCTCGTCTGATCTTAGAAGCCAAGCAGGATAGGGCCTGGTTAGTACTTGGATGGGAGACCACCTAGGAATACCAGGAGCTGTAAGCTTTTTTTTTTCAAGAATTCATAATCAATAAAGGATCATTAATAAATACTACCTTACATTGTGCTGTGATAGCTTGCGGCCATACCAGCCTGAAAGATGCCCAATCTTGTATGATCTTGGAAGCCAAGAAATAAAGGGCTTGGTTAGTAAAGGCATTGGAGACCGCCTGGGAATACCGGGTATTGTAAGCTTTTAATTTTCCAAAAATACATACTCCATAGATGTTCATTAATAAATACTACCTTAAATTGTCCTGTGATAGCTTGTGGCCATACCAGCCTGAAAGATGCCAAATCTTGTATGATCTTGGAAGCCAAGCAGGATAGGGCCTGGTTAGTACTTGAATGGGAGACCACCTGGGAATACCAGGTGCTGTAAGCTTTTATTTTTCTAGAATACATAATATATAAAGGATCATTAATAAATACTACCTTACATTGTCCTGTGATAGCTTGCGGCCATACCAGCCTGAAAGATGCCCAATCTTGTATGATCTTGGAAGCCAAGAAATAAAGGGCTTGGTTATTAAAGGCATTGGAAACCGCCTGGGAATACCGGGTAATGTAAGCCTTTATTTTTCAAGAATACATAATCAATAAAAGATCATTAATAAATACTACCTTACATTGTACTGTGGTAGCTTACGGCCATACCACCCTGAATAAGCCCAATCTCGTCTGATCTTGGAAGCCAAGCAGGATAGGGCCTGGTTAGTACTTGGATGGGAGACCACCTGGGAATACCAGGTGCTGTAAGCTTTTATTTTTGTAGAACACACAATCAATAAAAGATCATTAATAAATACTACCTTACATTGTCCTGTGATAGCTTCCGGCCATACCAACCTGAAAGATGCCCAATCTTGTATGATCTTGGAAGCCAAGCAATAAAGGGCTTATTTAGTAAAGGCATTGGAGACCGCCTGGGAATACCGGGTAATGTAAGCTTTTAATTTTCCAAAAATACATACTCCATAGATGATCATTGATAAATTCTGCCTTACATTGTACTGTGGTAGCTTACGGCCATACCACCCTGAATAAGCCCAATCTCGTCTGATCTTGGATGCCAAGCAGGATAGGGCCTGGTTTGTACTTGAATGGGAGACCTGCTGGGAATACCAGGTGCTGTAAGCTTTTATTTTTCAAGAATACATAATCAATAAAGGATCATTAATAAATACTACCTTACATTGTGCTGTGATAGCTTGCGGCCATACCAGCCTGAAAGATGCCCAATCTCGTCTGATCTTGGAAGCCAAGCAGGATAGGGCCTGGTTAGTACTTGGATGGGAGACCACCTAGGAATACCAGTTGCTGTAAGCTTTTTTTTTTCAAGAATACATAATCAATAAAGGATCATTAATAAATACTACCTTACATTGTCCTGTGATAGCTTGCGGCAATACCAGCCTGATAGATGCCCAATCTTGTATGATCTTGGAAGCCAAACAATAAAGGGCTTGGTTAGTAAAGGCATTTGAGACCGCCTGGGAATACCGGGTAATGTAAGCTTTTAATTTTCCAAAAATACATACTCCATAGATGATCATTAATAAATACTACCTTACATTGTACTGTGGTAGCTTACGGCCATACCACCCTGAATAAGCCCAATCTCGTCTGATCTTGGAAGCCAAGCAGGATAGGGCCTGGTTAGTACTTGGATGGGAGACCCCCTAGGAATACCATGTGCTGTAAGCTTTTATTTCTAGAATACATAATCAATAAAGGATCATTAATAAATACTACCTTACATTGTCCTGTGATAGCTTGCGGCCATACCAGCCTGAAAGATGCCCAATCTTGTATGATCTTGGAAGCCAAACAATAAAGGGCTTGGTTAGTAAAGGCATTGGAGACCACCTGGGAATACCGGGTAATGTAAGCCTTTATTTTTCAAGAATACATAATCAAAATAGGATCATTAATAAATACTACCTTACATTGTACTGTGGTATCTTACGGCCATACCACCCTGAATAAGCCCAATCTCGTCTGATCTCGGATGCCAAGCAGGACAGGGCCTGGTTAGTACTTGGATGGGAGACCATCTGGGAATACCAGGTGCTGTAAGCTTTTATTTTTCTAGAATACATAATCAATAAAGGATCATTGATAAATACTATCTTACATTGTGCTGTGATAGCTTGCGGCCATACCAACCTGAAAGATGCCCAAACTTGTATGATCTTGGAAGCCAAGAACGATAGGGCTTGGTTAGTAAAGGCATTGGAGACCGCCTGGGAATAACGGGTAATGTAAGCTTTTAATTTTCCAAAAATACATACTCCATAGATGATCATTGATAAATTCTGCCTTACATTGTACTGTGGTAGCTTACGGCCATAGCACCCTGAATAAGCCCAATCTCGTCTTATCTTGGAAGCCAAGCAGGATAGGGCCTGGTTAGTACTTGGATGGGAGACCACCTAGGAATACCAGGAGCTGTAAGCTTTTTTTTTTCAAGAATTCATAATCAATAAAGGATCATTAATAAATACTACCTTACATTGTGCTGTGATAGCTTGCGGCCATACCAGCCTGAAAGATGCCCAATCTTGTATGATCTTGGAAGCCAAGAAATAAAGGGCTTGGTTAGTAAAGGCATTGGAGACCGCCTGGGAATACCGGGTATTGTAAGCTTTTAATTTTCCAAAAATACATACTCCATAGATGTTCATTAATAAATACTACCTTACATTGTACTGTGGTAGCTTACGGCCATACCACCCTGAATAAGCCCAATCTCGTCTGATCTTGGATGCCAAGCAGGATAGGGCCTGGTTAGTACTTGGATGGGAGACCACCTAGGAATACCAGTTGCTGTAAGCTTTTTTTTTTCAAGAATTCATAATCAATAAAGGAACATTAATAAATACTACCTTACATTGTCCTGTGATAGCTTACGGCCATACCACCCTGAATAAGCCCAATCTCGTCTGATCTTGGAAGCCAAGCAGGATAGGGCCTGGTTAGTACTTGGATGGGAGACCACCTGGGAATACCAGGTGCTGTAAGCTTTTATTTTTGTAGAACACACAATCAATAAAAGATCATTAATAAATACTACCTTACATTGTCCTGTGATAGCTTGCGGCCATACCAACCTGAAAGATGCCCAATCTTGTATGATCTTGGAAGCCAAGCAATAAAGGGCTTATTTAGTAAAGGCATTGGAGACCGCCTGGGAATACCGGGTAATGTAAGCTTTTAATTTTCCAAAAATTCATACTCCATAGATGATCATTAATAAATACTACCTTACATTGTACTGTGGTAGCTTACGGCCATACCACCCTGAATAAGCCCAATCTCGTCTGATCTTGGAAGCCAAGCAGGATAGGGCCTGGTTAGTACTTGGATGGGAGACCACCTAGGAATACCAGGTGCTGTAAGCTTTTTTTTTTCAAGAATTCATAATCAATAAAGGAACATTAATAAATACTACCTTACATTGTGCTGTGATAGCTTGCGGCCATACCAACCTGAAAGATGCCCAATCTCGTATGATCTTGGAGACCACCTAGGAATACCAGGTGCTGTAAGCTTTTTTTTTTCAAGAATTCATAATCAATAAAGGAACATTAATAAATACTACCTTACATTGTGCTGTGATAGCTTGCGGCCATACCAGCCTGAAAGATGCCCAATATTGTATGATCTTGGAAGCCAAGCAGGATAGGGCCTGGTTAGTACTTGGATGGGAGACCATCTGGGAATACCAGGTGCTGTAAGCTTTTATTTTTCTAGAATACATAATCAATAAAGGATCATTGATAAATACTATCTTACATTGTGCTGTGATAGCTTGCG